>PVIY010009225.1:0-73438 GCA_004026745.1 Myrmecophaga tridactyla | reverse complement strand
TGGTCGGGTGGGGGTGCCTGGAGCGCGGGGAATGGAAGTGTGTGACGGGGTTCAGATGCATGGGGTGTAGGGTGAGTCATGGATCACAGGGCTATGCTGGTGAGGGTAGCATGCCCAAAGAAGGAGGCCTGGCCTGCTTCCAAGTCCCGAGCTCTCATCCGTGCACTCCCGCTGGCTCTGAGGCTCGGCGCCTCCACACCAGGCTCCAGCTTTCTGCCTCTCAGTTCCTCGGTCTCTGCAATCAAGGCTGCCACATGTGGTGCAGAAGGCTCTCCCAGGTCAGCTGCACTTACAAATCACTGCCTCAGTTGCCCTCCTGTTCCTTCTCTAACTTTTCCGTGGAGCAGGACTAAGCTTGAGCTACTCTAATCGGCCATCTTCCTGGACGTAATATGTGGTATTTTTGATGTAATAATTTGATCATTTTACAATTTCCATTTGATTTCTTTGAACCAACTATGTAGGATTTTAAATTTGTTTTCCAAAATTATTTTATGTCTGTTTGAAATTTCTAACTCCCTTAGCTCCATGTTAATTTTTGGAATCCAATTCAAAGAGAGCTTAGTTTTTGTATTTTTGATGTTTTTCTCTATATGTACATATTTATTTTATAGTAAGTATATTTGGAGAACAGTAAATAAATTGTACTTTCTCATAAACCCCAAAGGGAGGCAACTGTATGTTGATGATGAGTGGCATCCTTCCCAAAGTAGCAGTTAACTTTTTATCATTTGCTATGACTTCTAAATTAATTGCTTTTTGCATAACATATGATGATTGCTATTTCTTTTCTTTTCTTTTTTGAGGCTAACTTTATGGTTAAGCATGGGGTTAGTTTTCATCTATGTTCCATATGCCTGAAAAGAAGGCAAATTCTTTTGCTGTTATGTGTAATGTTCTTTATATATCTATTTGGTCACAGTTTATGATTTGCCATTCAATTATCGGAGTTTTGCCTCCTTGTTTAATTAATTGTTGAGAGAGATATGCTACACATCTTTACCATGACGGGAGATTTGCCAATTCCTCTTTGTAGTTCTTCAATTCTTGCTTATATATTTTGTGATTATGCTATTAGAAGCATACAATGTTTTTTTTCTTTTCTGGCATGGGGCAGGCTCCAGGAATCGAACCTGGGTCTCCTGCATGGCAGGCTAGAATTTTGCCATTGAGCTACTGTCGCACTGCCCAGGTTTAATTGTTTTATCTTCACAGTGAAAATATTTTTTTCTAATAGCAAACTGGTTTAATTCTAAAAATGATTTTTGTTTTGAATTTATTGTGTGTATAACTAATACAGTTGTAACATTTTTTTGTTAGTATTTTTTTAGTATATCTTTTACCATTCATTGACTTTCCTTCTGAATTGCTAGGAACCTGCAAGCAGTTTTTCTAGATATTAAAAAGTACAATTGAAAATTTTTGTAGAGCTTGGCTCATTTTATTCATTGTGTTGACTCATATTTTAAAAATTATTTTGCCATCTTAGTACGTGCTTTTGTCCTATTTTTTCTTTTCCTTTCTTGCCTTATCTTGGATTGATTTTTCCTCCTTTTTCTCATTCTATTTTTTTCCCTCTTCTTACTGGAAGAAATATGCTCTCTCATCCTTTAGTGATAACTCTAAGTATTTTTATATGCCTACTTAAGAGTCTAAAATTAATCACCATTTTCTCTGTTCTTGAGCAAATCAAGGACCCTATAATGCTTTAATTCCAGTTACCTCCCCCAATTTATGCTATTGTTGCCCAGTATTTTGATTTACCTTCCTCCTTCTACAAATTAAACATTATTATTCTTTTATATACATTGTTTTGCTTGGCTTTACCCACTATTAGTTTCAGTATTTTTGCTTACCATTCCTTTTTGTATCTCTAGCCTTCCTTATGTAGCATTTTCCTTTTGCCTAGAGTTTATATTTTATAATTTCTTTTAATGAGGATATATTGGTGGTAAATTCTCTCAATTTTTACCTGACAAAGTCTCTGTTTTGCTCTTGTCTTAATATTGAAAGATTTCATAGAGTATAGCATTCTAGTTTGACAATGATTAACTCTCAATTAATGAAAGATACTTTTCTTTTTTTGCTTCATAGCTATTCAGGAGAATTCAGCTATCAGTTGAGTTACTGTAACCTTTGAAGACAATGTCTTTTTTCTCTGTAGATAAAATTTTCTATGTAGTTCTTCAGTTTCACCATAATGTGGCTAAGTGTGTGGCTTTATTTATCATGCTTGGGAGTCACTGAAAGATTCCCAGCTGGTATCACCTTTTTCTCATTCTTTCTATTATCTCCTTTTTGTACTTCAATTGGATATATATTAGAAAATTTCAGTATGTTCTCCACTTCTCTTAACCTCTGTTTCATCATTTCTCCCTTGTCCTGGTCTCTGTGGGCTTTATTTGGGGTATTCAGATATTTTCTAGTTCGTTCATTCTCTTTGGCAATGTCTAATTGGATGCTTAATCCATTAGCTAAAATTTTAATTGTTTTTCATTTTGAAGTTCTTTTATTTTCCCCAATCTGCTTGGATTTTCTAATAATCTCTTATCTACTGCTTATATTCTTAATTTCTTTTCTTCAACATATTAAACATAATTATTTAATATTCTGCATCAGACATTTATTGTTTTGTTGTTTCTGCTGGTCCTTAGCAATGGTGCCTTTGTGTATTTTTAATTTTGAATACAAGCTGCTTATTTGCTTTAGAATTTTATTTGTAGCATTTGTTTTAAGGTCAGAAACATAGAGTTAGTTGAGACAATTTTAAATTAAATTCTCTCCTTGGGGATATTTTCGTTTTAAATCAGGGATAGTGTGATGGGGGTCAAGAAGCCTATGGGAAGTTGATTTAGGGTTATATCTCTGGAAGATTTGTTTCTTCCCCTTCTACTCACTGCCAGGCAAAAGACAAGCACATTTCTTTATTATTCCCCTTGTGCAGTAATATTTAATTCTCATTCACGGTTGTCCTGAAGATACAGATCATGTAGTCATAGATTCCCTCCTGGGTAAGTGCAGGCTACTACCTCTCATATTACAGACACTTTTCAAAGCAGAAGCTCATGCTCCAGGATTTGACAGAAACTCTCAGGTGAGGGCTAGCTTGGGTTTCTTGCTTTCATTTTATTTAGCATCTTTAGACTCTTTACTTTTGTTACAGGTCATTGGTGCTTAAAAAACATTTTATCCAAATGGAAGGATTAACATTCCCTGACTTTAAAACCTATTATAAAGCCACAGTGGTCAAAACACCATGGTGCTGGCACAAAATTAGAAGCACTGAACAATAGAATCAAATCGATTCTATTGTTTGAATAGAACAAACAATTGAATCTATTTCTTTCAATTAGACCACCAAATATATGGTCAACTGATTTTTGACAAGGCCCACAAATCCTCTGAACTGGGACAAAATAGTCTTTTCAATAATTGGGCATGGAAGAACTGGATAT
This sequence comes from Myrmecophaga tridactyla, assembly GCA_004026745.1. Taxonomy (NCBI): domain Eukaryota; kingdom Metazoa; phylum Chordata; class Mammalia; order Pilosa; family Myrmecophagidae; genus Myrmecophaga; species Myrmecophaga tridactyla. Next base: position 69,983 of record PVIY010009225.1, on the reverse strand, counting down.
CAATAGCCAAGAGAATGAAAGAGGACCCCTATCTTACACCCTACACAAAAATTAACTCAAAGAGGATCAGACACCTAAATTGAAGAACTAGCACCATAAGCTTCTAGAAGAAAATATAGGGAAACAGCTTCAAGACCTAGTAATAGGCGGTAGCTTCCTAAACTTTACACCCAAAGCACAAGCAACAAACAAAAAAATAGATAAATGGGAACTCCTCAAAATCAAATGCTTCTGCACCTCAAAAGACTTTGTCAAAAAGGTGAAGAGGCAGTCAACTCAATAGGAGAAAATATTTGGAAATCACATATAGGACAAAGATTTGATTTCCTGTATATACAAAGAAATCATACAGCTTAACAACAAAAGAACAAACAATCCAATTATAAAATGGGCTAAAGATATGAATAGGCATTTTTCTGAAGAGCAAATACAGATGGCTCGAAGAGATGCTCATTTTCATTGACTATAGGGAAATGCAAACCAAGACTGAACTGGGACAAAATAGTCCCAGTTCAATGAGATGCCACCTCACACCTATAAGAATGGCTGCTATTAAACAAACAGGAAACTATAAATGTTGGAGAGGATGTGGAGACACTGGGACACTTATGCACTGCTGGTGGGAATGTATAATGGTGCAGCCACTATGGAAGACTGTTTAGTGGTTCCTTAGGAAACTAGTATCAAGTTACCCTTTGACTCAGCAATAGCACTACTTGATATATACCCAGAAGAGCTGAGAGCAATGACACAAACAGACACTTGCACTCCAATGTTCATAGCAGCATTATCCACAATCACCAAAAGATGGAAACAAACCAAATGCCCATCAGCAGACGAGTGGATCAACAAAATGTGGTATATTCGTATGGTGGGAATATTACACAGCAGTAAGACAAAATGATGTCCTAAAGCACATGACAAGGTAGATGAGCCTTGAGGACATAAAGCTGAGTAAAATTAACCAGACATAAAAAGATAGATACTGTATGATCCCACTTTTATGACCAACATAAGCGTATAACCAGAGACTTATAATACAAAATATAGGGGACTTAGAGATACATAGAAGCTAGAGATGGGTGAACTATTAGCTAAAGAAGTAGAACTCCAATGTAAGGGAATAGACGGGGGCAAGGGTGATTCTCTAGTGGGCCTAGAAGTAATATTACCATATTGAAGATGAACAAGATGAAAGGCGTTGTATAGACCTACGTGCCTCAATGACTCACACTAGAAATATGAATGAGTTCTCATAAGAATCATTTCAAAGATATGATTATTGTATAAACAGTGTTTAAGTTCAGGGTACAATGGGAAAACTGCTATTGCATGCTATGAGCTATGTTCAAAAGGAAACCATCAGCACTACCACAGCAACAGTAGAGATAAATAATGCGGTGAGGGACAAGAGTTAAGAGGAGGTTTAGATTTCCTATTTGCTGAGGGTGTGTTTATTGGTTTTCTGTCTCTTGGGAACAATGAAATTATCTAAAATTGAGAATGTTGATGAACTGTGGTCTTTGGGCCCTCTACATGATGCCTGATGAATGCAGGTGGCTAACGGATGCACTGATGGAGAAGTAGATGGGCGCACGATGGTGTATACTTGTGAATGCAAGTTGTGCTGCTACCAAAAGGAAGAATGTCGTGAGGCATGCAATGATGTGAATGAACATGTGGGACATTTGGTGAGACAACATAAGCACAAAACAAAAAAACAATGGCATGGTCACCTTTAGACATGTTTATAAGAAAACAGGAGCCTAGATTGTAAGCTTTTAGACCAGACACATTAAGTCTGGATTTTGAGAGGCTGTTATATTTATATAACCTGATATTTAGAGATAAGAATGAAGCTGAACAGGTTGGGGTTAAAGTAATTCAGAACATAGGGGTAAGGAAGACAGTGTCTATATTTTAGAACCACACACTCTTTGATACCAATGGAAGAAAGGTTTGTTTGATCTGGAACTGAAATTTTCTGTTGTGCATAACTATTTCAACCTAAACAACTGAAACTCTGGAAGCACAGAATAAGAAAGAGGTCCTTTAATTCTATATAGATTATTGTAATGCCTGGAAACATCCTAGAGTATATTAAACAGATAATCAAGAAGTATTGGCAAAGTCCCCTGAGGGAGGGGAGAAAGAATATGGAACTATTAAACCTTACCATCAGGGAATCCCCTGATACTGTGTCAAACTTTAGGGCTACCCAAATCAGTAGGCCATGCCCTCGATCATGAGGCTTACTCCTGTGACGCTTATGTAGGTAGTGAAGAAGCTTAGACTACCTATAGGCGTGCCTAAAAGTTACTTCTGGAGGACCTCTGTTGTTGCTCAGATGTGACCTCACTCCCTCTAAGCCCAACTCTGCAAGTGAAATCATTGCCCTCCCCACTACATGACATCCAGGGGTGAAAGTCTCCCTTGCGATGTGAGAGATGACTCCCGGGGATGAATCCAGACCTGGTACTGTGGGATCAACAGTTCCATCTTGACCAAAAGGGGGAAAAGAAGTGTAATTAATAAAGTATCAGTGGCGGAGAGAGTTCAAATAGAGTCGATATGCTACTCTGGAGGTTGCATTTACACAAGCTTCAGTTAGACCTTGCTACTTATCATGACCTGCCAACCCTCAACCAGGACCATTCCAACCAATCCTAAGGAACACCTAGGCAATGTGTAAGATTCCACAAGAGTTCCAGGCCCTAGAGTATATTTCTAGAAACCTACAACCTCCAGATGGGTCCCTGGTACAGAAAGTCCTGAAACCTAGCCTAGCCTCTCCAGAACATCAGATAGTTCCATCTCTCTACCCCATATTAGTGACAGACCCTTCCAATATCAAAATTTAGAATTGCCATAGCCCAAACAACTCCAAAGAGAGGTTATGGAAAGACCAAAGGTGATGGTGGAATTATGCATAGAAGACAGTCTTAAATGAATATGAATGCTGAATCATTAAATTGATATCACTTTGAGTCCCCAGTATTTTAGAGCAGCTAGAAGTAAAAACCTAAAATTGTGAAATTGTAACCCATGTCAAAGTCTGAAATATGTTCTACAGCTAATTGTGGTGCTGTGCTTTGAAATTTATAGCTTTTTTGTATATATGTTATTGTTCACAAAAAAAAAAAAAACGAAGGAAAAAAAGTCGATTGTGATGATAAAGTATTTAAGACCTCTAGCCTCCTACATTCTGGAGCAGGTAGAAGGAAAAATATGAGAGGATCATATGGTAGCCCATGACAAACTCGGGGATCTATCCTGTAACCACTTTTTGAAGAGTGCTTTGAAAACTATTGCTTTTTGAAAAACTTCTTTGCTTTATATATATGTGATACAATAAAATAAAAAAGTTGAAAAATATTTTATCCAGTTTCAGAAGTTTCAGTAGTGTCATTCATGGTATTCACTCTGTCATACCGCTGAAATGGAATGCACAGTTTTGTTAAACCAAGGTGAAACTCTCTCCCACTTCTTGGTTTGATATGAGTAAGATGAGAAATCCAAGGAAAGAGAAGAGAATTCAGTGCATTTAGTATTCATTCGCTTGTGACTCTAGTTAAATCAGCACCACTGCCCTTAACTCCAGGGTTTGAGTTACACTAATCAGAGAGGAAACAGCAGAATGAATAGTAATTGTGTTTGCTGACATGTAAGAGGATTCTCAACCTTCATTAATCATTTATACATATGGCAAATTGATCAGTAATTTGCTAACATTCAAGATAGAATGAGGAACCTCAATAAAGTTGGTACTGGTCAAGATAAGGAATTTCTTAGAGGCAGTATTTGTTTGTTATGTAAGAAGATACCGGTTTGCACTGAAAAATAATACTTTTTATACTATGAACTCTTTATAAAAAAGAGCTTTTTATGAAAAGAAGTGTGATTTATTAAAAAGCTAATTTATTATATTTGAAAATAAAACATTAATGGCTTATAAATGAAATAAATCTAAATGGAAAGAAGTCATTTATATTAAAAAAAAGAGTTTTGAACTGTATTTTCACAGTTCCAAGCCCTCTGTTAATAGATTTAGTATGTGTATGAGGCTGTGGCAATATAAGGAATATGGATATAGAAAAGTGGGTGACAATAGTTGAAGAGGTAGAAGAGGTTGAAAAGGCAGTGATGGGATGCATAAAATGCCTTCTAGACAAGTTTTATGGGATAGAAATGAAGAGCAAGAACAAATTGTATTTTGGTAAGCAACTGGGAAAATTATTTTCCTAAAGAACACAGGAAGAAATACAGTTAAATATCTCCTGCTACTGTGCTTTAAAGCTGATTGAAAATAAGATTTATGGGGCTGGCAGCTGTAGAACAGCCTCCGTTGGTCTAAGGTTGACTAGTCTTTTCCAAACAAGCCAACACACATTAGACACTTTACAGACACGGGGTAGTCTCGTACTGAAGGGATGCAGGCAGTCTGATAAGCTATTATATTAACGTTAGGAAGTTCCACTGAATCTAGGCACACCATTTTTTTCTGGGATGAGTAAAAAAAAATGCTTTGAGGGAACAAATTTATGAGCAGGCTAAAAAAATAATGACACAGGCAAAAGGGATGAGAGAAAAAATAAGATTAGAAAAAAATAAAGAGATTAGTCGTCTATTTTCTACATGATTGGCAACTTAATTTTGTTAGCTAGTAGTTAAGGAACTAAGATTAGAATTTATAATCTCTTTTCAAAAGTTTCCACCCTTCTAAAGGAGTAAAGAAATGTGGTTGGGTTGTTTCTGCTTCCTCTTTCTTACAATTCCACTTAGTAGCTAAGGACTAGAATTAGGAAATTGCCCGATAGAAAAACAAACTCAATTGAGTAGTGCTACACCCTTTAATCTCTAGTAGAGCACTCAGAATAGGATTGCAAAACCTTATTAGATTTACAACACATTGTAAGAAAAATAACCACTGGTAGATTTTAATTTGTAAGTCCTGGCTATGTACCCTGAAACTAAAACCCATTCTTAGGAATTAACAGCAGTGCTGAAACACAAGCCTAAATGGAAAAAAGGCATTTTTTTCTTCTCCATTATAGAAAATAAATCTCAGTATTACTTAAGAGCAGCATCTCAGGGGAATAAAATTAAACAGAAACATATCAAATAGTGCCAGAGGGTTTTCAGTTTTAGTATACAGGAAACGTCAAAAGCAAAATTTGCCATAACACCAAGGGAATAAAAATCAAGCTTCTTTAATGAAATGTGCACTGCTTTTATTTTTAAAGTGCAAATTAATAGATGAGAAAGGGAAAATAAAAAGAGGTATGGAATCATTCTTTTTTTTTTAAACATGGGCAGGCACCGGGAATCAAACCCGGGTCCTCGGGCATGGCAGGCAAGCATTCTTACCTGCTGAGCCACCGTGGCCCACCCTGGAATCATTCTTTTTCTCATTTTGTTTCTAACCTTTTCATTAAATGGATTTCCATGTTTGCTAGCCTGAAAAAAATGATAATGGAGCTAATCTATGTTAAGCCCCTCAATCTAATATATTATTGACTACAGCAGTATCATAAAAGAATAATATTATGAAAATAAAATCATTTTTGATGTTTTTCATCCTGGTAATGAAAGTTACCATGCCATAATTTGGCTAATCAAATATGATACTAAGGTAGCATATTTTGATATTTTTCCCAGTGAAATAAGAGTTTAGCATAACCTAGTAAATATAATTCCTGCAACAGTGAGTTGAAGACAAGACATGGCCTGACTGGAGTCTAAATTAGGGCCAACTCAGGAATTTTAGGGTTGCTGGTTTGATTGAGTACATTTTAGGAAATTAAGGTCTGTTTTAAGTTGTATAAATATATTTATTTACTTTAATGTATTATTTTTTCTTTGATTTGGGGAGGAGAGGACTAGGTACCAATAAGAGTCATGGCAGAGTAGCTTTTACCAGAGTAATCCTTCCACAAAACAATTACCTCTGGACAAATTATTTAAAAAAATTACCTGAAGGCACTGAAGAGTGACTCAAAGCCGAGAGAAACAAGAGGAGAATCTATCCTTGGTAAGAAGGGAATGCCATTTTAACAACTTTTTGCCTAGAGACAGGCTCTAGTTAGTGCAACCAAGAGTAATTAAAACTCATTTAGAAATCTGCATTCTTACTAGTTGATTTATCAGAGGAATGACTCCAGAGTGACCAAACAATCTTGAAAGTGAGAGGGAAATCCTGAAAAAGAGAAATCCACAAAGAGCCACATTGCCCAAATCTCTCACTGGATCCTAAACTCTACACGTGTGGGGCAGATTTCAAGCAGCCCAGCGAAAACAAATGAACCGAACAGAGGTCAGCTGTTGTCCACCACAGAGAAGACAGAGTACAGAGCTTTAGTTCAACCAAGTTAACTTCCTACTAAACAAGCAAAAAAATTAATATTCTTCAGAGGAACCAATAGTATCCATTGTCTCTACAATGTATCATTCACAATGTCCAGGATACAATCCATTTATTCTAGATATATGAAGAAGTCAGAATATGGGGCCCATTCTCAAAAGAAAAGACAATCAATGAAGATGGACTTTAAGATAATTGTTCTTAGAATTAGTAGACAAGGATCTAAAAGCAGCTATTATAACTCTGTTCCAAGGATGTAAAACAAAACAAGTCTCATAATGGATAGGATATCCCAGCAGAGCAAAAGAAACTATATATAAAAAAGGGACAAATGTAAATTCTAGAAATGAAAAAGTGTCTAAAATAAAACAATTCACCAGATGGCTTTAACAGCTGGAGATGGTAAGAGTAGGTCAGTAAACTTGAAGATAAAGCAAAAGAAAACATCCATCTAAAAAACAGTATGAGCAACCAAAATAAGTTTGGGAGGGGAAAGCTTTTTGCTTTTTGGCGTGTTTTTATTTTATCTAACCTTATTTTTTGATACGGTTACTCACCTGAGAGATCAGGGGACTGCTTAGCCAAAAATGTATCTTGATTTCAGCATTGTTTTAAGCAAAATTTCTCATATTTTCATGTCCAAGCTGGGAAAAGGAGGGCTAGACCTCTGCTGTTCTCTTAGACTGACTTACCTGTTAAAGGGGGCTTTTTATAAAGTGCAATGGCTGGCAAAAGCAAGGAATAGATCAAGCCCTAAAGTAGGTTACATAATTATAATGGTTTTGTTCTGGTGTCAAATTGGCCAAGTGATTATGCCCAGTTGTCTGGCCTGACTGTTGCTGCCAGGATATTTTGTGGCTGGATGATAAACCAGAAGGCTGGTGTATGAAATCATCAGTTGACTGCATCTGGTGCTGATTACATCTGTGATCAACTAAGGCGCATCCCCCACAAAAAATAATCCAATCATTCAATCAGTTGAAGGCTTTTAAGGGCGAAGAGAAACTTTTTCACTATCTCTTCAGCCAGCGAGCCTCTCCTGTGGAGTTCATCCAGACACTTCATCAGAGCTGCAAGCTTCACAGCCTGCCCTGCAGGTTTTGAATACTTCATTCTTAAGGTTGCAGGAGACACCTTTATAAATCTCATATTTACAGATATCTCTTGTTGGTTTTCTCTAGAGAGAACCCTAGTACAATAACCTTTACATTATTGACATTTTGGGCCAGATAATTTTCCCCTTTTTTTTTTCCACATGGACAGGCACCAGGAATCGGACCTGGGTCTCTGGTATGGGGGGTGAGGGCCAGATAATTTTTTTTTTTTTTTACATGGGTAGGCACCGGGAATCGAACCTGGGTCCTCTGGCATGGCGGGCAAGCATTCTTGCCTGCTGAGCCACCGTGGCCCACCCCACATAATTTTTTGATAAGAGTTTTTCTGCACATTGTAGGATATTTAGCAGCATCCCTGGCCTCTACCCATTAGATGCCAATAACCTCCTGCTCCCACCCAGATGTCTCCTAACATTGCCAAATGTCCACTGGGAGGTAAATTAGCTCCTCACTGAAAGCACTGCTTTTAGTGAACACAATGGTAAGCATGTTCTCAATTCAAGAATCAGAATAAGAGCACAAGATGGGGGAGAAGTCCAGCTATTGGAATAGGAGGACAAGTTAGGGCTAGACCTAAGCAAGAGATTCCTTATAAGGTTAATACTGGTAAAGCTCAGCTACCTTGCTTGCAGATTAGTCATGTAACTCAGGATTTGGTGACAGATGGGATATAAAGGATGAGAATCACTCAGGGAGTGGCAGGTTAGGCCAGGTCTTAATCACGGCCGTGCACTGGAATCAACAAGAAGCTTTAAAAACATACAGATGCACGGGCCCACCTCTGTCCTACTGGATCAGAATGTCTAGTGGTGAAGTCAGGCATCTGTTTGTCAAAGATTATTCTTAAGCCCAACCTGGATTCTGGAACACTCACTGGGTTAGATGACATCAGGAATACTGGGTTCAGGAATTCAGAGAGGTGGATTAGAAATAAAATTGCCTCAGTATGGCAACTTGAGCAATGCCTGGTATCTGAATCTCATTCCATAAATGAGGATGAAACATTAAGTAAATATCCACTGTGACTAAACTCTCCTTACCCTATGTTTCTAAGCTTGTTCTTTTTGTGATGTTTCCAGTTTCCCACTGCCTAATGCCTGATTTTGTTTTCTCTGCCCACTTCTTTGAATGCTACTTGTTTAAACTGTCTGTGACTTCGATACTATTTAAGAGGTAGAACCACCAAGACTTGTTGACTGACTGGATTAGGATTTCCTAACTTTCTTTTAAAGGAATCTTTGTTAAACTAGTTATTACTTTAAAAACAATTTCATAACAGACCAAGAACTCTGTAAAAGCACCTCCAGTGAAAATTTTATTCAGAAAAAAACAAAAGGAAAAAACAAAAACAAAAATCTTGATTATTTGCAGTATCTATCAGCTTTCAATTTGGCTCTCCTGTTTAAACAAAGACAAATAAATATTAATGCAAAACATGCTATAGATAGTCAATATTTATGTCACAAAGACATTAAATATAAAACTACTAAATATAATATTTAGCTACTAAATATAAAACATGCTTAGAAACTGTGCTCTCAATTTTGCTTATTATATTACCACAAAAGTTACATTCAAATATCTGTATTCAAATTTTAATTTTTAGTTTTGTTTTACACAAAATGGACTCTGTTTTTATGAAAGTCTTAATATTTAATAAACATTGCCCAATGGCTTTTTCAATTTTAATTACCTCTTCTAAATTTAAATGTGTGCCCTAAAGTTCTGACAGGGTGGCAATGCTATATTTTGACAAGTGATAAAAGTTACAAAATGCAAAACTTATTTTATTTCTCGAGTCCACATTCTGATTATTTTTTACATCCCTGATTATTTAGTACTAGACTTATGCTAATTTGCTCAGCTGGAAAAGGTTCTTACACATGAATCATGTTAACTTGATAGATAAGAATCCTATCAACTAGTTAAAGGGAAATAATTACTATTATTATTACTGTTTTTTATTTTTTGCATGGTCAGGCACTGGGAATCAAACTCGAGTCTCTGGTATGGCAGGCAAAAACTCTGCCTACTGATTCACTGTTGCCCACCCAGGAAATATATTATTAAGCATTGCCTTTGTCAGGTAGTGTAAAGAAAAAGTAAAGCAATTTAGTAAGGTAAAGAAATAACCTAAAGCAATTAAAATGAATGGTGGTTTTATATATACCACTTTTACCAACTACTGGAAATAAGCAAAAATATGCCTACCTGTCCAGAAGTGTCTCATGTAAAAATCCATCTTTCCGAGCCTTTTTAAGAATTTTATTGTCTTCTTTACTTATTTTAAGTTTGTGGTCTTGGAAGCTCTGAAATTTCTTTCTGTTAAAAAAAAAACTTTCTTTGAAAAAGATCTCAAACTTTGCATATACATGCTTACTGATGAACTTACAAATACTATTAACGTTTTTTCATTTATTAAAAAATTTAATTATATTTCTTTAATAAACTTACAGCTTTTCAATAATGAAAATGATCTCAGTGACCCACCATCATTGTTTGGGTATTTCTAAAATGCCCTAGTTCTACCAGGAATGCTGGCTGGAGTTTCCTGTGTCTGGCCATGGAAGAGCATTTGGCTGGCATTATTTATGTCGAATGAACAAGGGAGAACTGACTAACCTAAGTGACTTTATCTTTGAAAACTCTGATAATTAGGGAAAACAAAACCTTAAGAAAAGAAAAGCAATCAGCTCAGTACTCTGTTCTAAAGTCTACATTATGCTGCCTCTCCTTGTCAGATATTTTATTTAAAAAGCTTCTCGAGAAACATTTAACTGTCAAACCTGTAGGTATAAGAGGAGAATAAAACCTACACATAATTTATTTCACACTGTTTAACATTTCCTTTATCTTCTTCTGGGATGTCATCTTTTTTCTTGGTTTCTCTTTCAGCACAGGATCTGATCTGGGAATTGGAGAAATGAACATAACAGATTAAACAATTATCTTCCTTCCTTCGAACTTTGACATTACACAAGAAGATTCAAAGAGCTTTCTTCCACAAAAGAAGAAAATAATCAATTTAGCAATCTGATTCAGAAAAAAAGAGAAGTTCTGGCTATGTGTTTTGATTTCATATATACTGCTATCATATGTTTCTCTAGAGTCCATGTGTCCAAAAGCTGAAAAAGCTAAGGAGAAAAAGATATGAAAAACACTTAACAGGTCAGATCTTTCTGAATAATTAGGCAGTAATTTCAGAAGTATAATATTGGCCTCAAAAAGTAAATATATTAGGGTTTAATTATTCCTGGTAGATAGTGTTCATTTTATCAGACTGAAAGTTAAGATAGTAGCTACTTTACTTTGCACAATTACCAAATATATTTCAAATTTTAACACATTTTTTTAACTTAATTGAAACCCACCACTTTTAATCCTTTTTATAATCTCATAAACCTTGACAGATATCCACTATCAGTTGCCATAAATTAATTGATCCAGGTAACAGTAACTTAGATCAGTTAAGTGGGGAAGGAAGGAATCAGATTTCAGGCTCATGGAACCCATTCAATTTGTAACTCAAAGGACCCATGACTGCAAAGAGGCCTCTGTGGCTCAGAATCCAATTACAAGAATGCTTAGAAAGTGGCAACCAGTCATGTGAGTATGGCAATTTCATGTGTGATAGTTCTGGTTGGAGGGGGTCCTGGAAACCCCAGGAAAGTTCTTGGCTGAAATTCTGTGATCAGTACTATTTTTGGCAAGAGAGTATATGTTCTAGGCCATAAAGGTAATCCAGATGAAAAATAATTTAAACATGATACAATAAAATTAAATATAAATAAAAAATAAATTAAAATAAATATAGATAAGTATAACATAAGTACATAATATAAACTAAATATAGATAAGTCTATACAGCAACATTTTCCTAATGCCCTGTTTCCTGAGATGTGGTCTGGAAGCTAAGAGTAGCTTGAGACAGACAGGCCTGGGAACATATCCTGTCTCTGTCTGGCTGTGTGACTTTCATGAAGTGACTGATCAAAACTGGTGAGGATGTAAGAAGGCTGTTTCTGTAAATGTAAAGTTAAGATAATGACAGCTACCTGACAAGATCATTATGAAGATTAAAGAAGACAATGCATATAATATATTCAGCAAAGTACATAGCTACTTGGATTAGTTTCCTGTTTACATAATTGAAAAATGGGTGACTAACCTTATACCTTTCAAGGTATAACAAAAGAATATCTGAGTTTTAGACTGATGAAATGAACAGTTAATGACAGTCTCATTTTTTATTAAAAAGGTGAACAATATTTTTCAAGGTTAAAACATACTAAAAGACTATAAAATTGGCTATTATAAATATCAAGAAAAATTAAAAAACAATAAAATCAAATATATGACAGGGAATGTAAAACAAATCATATATAGATATTTGATGTTTTTACATTTTGCTGACAGTAGAGACAAATGCAACACGGGCTTTTATATGCTTTATTTATAAGGATTAAGGCCATTTTTGAACAGATGTTTTTTTCCCAAATGACAGAGCCTCATACTTTGGTCCACTAATACTACTGCCTCATTTCAGAAATCATCTGCCTGACATATGGCAGATCTCAGAATATCCAGAATCAGCTGACTGCCCAACAGAGACAAATTAGGCAGAATACAAATATAGTATGCCCATTACTGGGATAGAATGCCAAAAAAAAACAACAACGTGTAAAGAAGGCACTAGTTATTCTGTAGACATCTTCATGTGTGTTTTTCATTAAAGATCACCCGGCTTTTGTGAGCCTACTAAGTCTTAAAAAACTTTGTCAAATTCCAGCTAGGAAAACTACCTGGTTTATCCAAGTTATTTCGTAGTTTTATCTAGAATTTCACCTTGATAAGAAGATATCTATATAACTTGTAAAAAAAAATAACAGCAGGATTAGGGAATTTAGCCTGGAATATTTTCAGCATAGTGACTATTATGAAATAAGAAACTACTTATTATGTGCTTTGTGTTTCTCCTCACATAAAGAAGACTGATCTATTCATCAAAAGATCCAGAATTTGAGGGCTAAAGTCCTAGAAGTTATGCCATGACTTTAATATATTTTACATTGCAATTATATAATGGATATGCAACTATTAAACACAAAATAATCTAGTATCCTCCTCACACATATTGGTGGGTGTGTAATGAAGGGGAAAAAAGGGAAGACGTCAAAGCAACAGCTTTGCAAAACATCTGCAGACTCAGGACACTGAGACCTGTGCATTATGACGGAATGTTACCTTTAGAACACTAAAGTCAGTCAATGTTGAGAAATACCCGCTTGGCTAACATTCCAGAAAAGACAGAGCCAAAACATGCTCTCAGTCCCCTAATCATTACCCCGATAAGGCAGGAACAGGTACTCTCTGTCTGCATGCATTGTTAGAGAATAAAACCAAACAAAAAAGTTATTTCTATGCACTCCCTGCTTTACTGAGAAAATAAACACGGCGCTGAGCAAATGTTCAGGGCTCTTGTCCTTTGAGACATAGGTTCCCTGCTCTCATCTTAAAAGACTTTTCTGTGTGAGTGTCTTTCTTTTTCAGATTTGTGGTGCTGTCCTCGGCCCCTCGTGCTGAGCTGGTCTCAGCAGTGTAAGCTAATACAATCTTTATGTAGGGCTTTTGATAGTATCCAATGAAATCACAAATGTATTTACTGCTTGACCCCACAATTCTGCTTCTGGGAATTTATCTTAAGATATACTTGTACACATACAAAATGATACATATTCAAAGGTATGTGCTGTGGTATTGCTTATAAAAGCAAAAGATTGGAAACAATCTAAATTTCCATCTATAAGAGATTGATTAAATAAATTATAGTATTTCCCTAAAATGGAATACGTATAATATTTTATAGCTATAAAAGAGAGAGTGACATACAGACAGATAGCTTTCTACGTATTGATTGGGGATGATCTACAAGATAGAAGATTAAGGAAAAAAGTCAAGGTCTAGAAGTGTATATATAAAGCTACCTTCAGTTTAAAAAGTAGGATTGCATACATATTCACATTTTTATAAAGAACAGAGTGGAGAAGAGACATATGTCCTTAAATATTTCTATTTTAAAAGTATGTTTGGTTCCTGGTGCCTGCCCATGGAAAAAAAAAGTTTGAACCATTATCTATTTGAAAAAATATATTTTAAAATGCAGGCAAGAAAAAAAGAAAATCTAGATCTGAAACACACATGGAGCAACAGAAAAAAATACGAATACAGTGAGATAACAGCAAGGTAGTTTTTAGAGTAGTAATTTCTCTACCACATTGTGCTGTAAAGCCAGTTATGGGATTTATAATTGAAAATAATGTCAATTTGGGACATTATATTATAAAAAGGGAATTAATTAAATCTTTAAAGGACAGTAAATGACTGTGGCATTTTAAAGAAAAGTAAACACATCATATATGTGATGTGTATTATTAGTCTGCAGAACAATGTCAGGATTACCTTTATCATTTCTTCTTCTCCTGCTGTTTTGCTTTTTGCTTCTATATCACCTGCTTCATTGCATCTAATAAAGCAGCTATTTGAGGCCAATAAAGCCATTTTCCCCTAAATAAAAACAATAACAAGAAAATAGAACCATGAGAACAGCAGCAAAAGAATTCTTAAGTCTTTAGAGTACTTTAATTTTTTTTCCTGTTCTAAAAGTAGTCAGGAATAAGACCTTGGAGAAAGAGAACTATAAAATACAAAGTACAGAAAAGAATTGAAAATCACTTACAATCTTACTACCCAAAGATAACCACAATAAATATCGTTAATATATTCTTTTGGTAAGACCAAATTAACTATATGAAATAGAATTGTTTCCTTTGGCCTAAAAGATCTATTGAGGATATAACTGATTAAGTTCCACTTAAAAGTTACCTTTAAAGACTTATTTAAACAAGTAAGAATAATATAAAAATTATGAATAATATAATGTACAATAATTTACTCAAGGAGTATTGTTTAAGTAAAATTTATTTTCTCCATATTTAGAAAATATAAAAATATATCATAAAAAAGCTACACTTTTGTTTCTTTGAATTTACGGTTCAGAACTTTAGGAATCAATGTCTAAGGGAGCTCTGTTTGTGTAAACAAACATTTATACTTTTCCATTGTTTAAATCTCAATATATTACACTGACTTCTAATAAACAAAACTCTGAAAACCATTTGGAAGGGGTTGCAACCTATTCAAGGGTCATGAAATCAATTTAGTGGATCTTGACCAGCATTAAAAAAATTAAAAAAAAAAAGACACACGAAAGAGAGTAAAATAGTATAGAAAATAGAGTGTATAACATGTAGATAAATAAGTACTGCTAAGTACAACTCTTGTTTCACATATATATATACACTGAGCTACAACATAAAAATGTGCTTCTTACTCTAGGTTGGGGTAAAAAAAGTTTGAAAGCTACTGACCCAGAGATTTTATCATAGGGGATAAAGGAATGAATGTAAGTAATTTTCTCTTTTTTTTGGGAGATGGAAGGCTAATTTATCATTTTGAAAAACACTGTCGGATTCTACTTTGAATTTGTTATTGTACATAACCATGGGTGTTACTCAACTACCTAATTCGTCTTCCACTGGATCCCTGCTATTCTTGATATAATTTCAACTTTTTGGAGACTGTTTTATTTACTGCTTATAGGAATAGGAAAAAAACCCCCCAGGAATTCTGCATAAACAAACAAAGACAACAAAATATCCATATACAGTAACACTTCCCTACTTACTAAAATTAAGAAAAATTAAATACTATCTTCAACTTTCTTTTGCATTAAAAACTACCCTTTTTTTACACTATGTATTCACTTTTCTCTTTTGAGTGTCATTATGAAGTAAAGGGCCTTTAGAGACTAGGTTTATTTCAATGAATCCTGATTATCTTTATTATTGTATGCAGAAATTGTCACAATGTGGCCAATGGTCATCCCCTTAATCTGGTTTCACTGTCCTCTTATGAAGACTCCTAATGTTTCTGAAAGCATCCATTATTTCTGTTAATAAAAAGATACTCCTGAACTCCTCTCCTAAAACTTAGGATTGGCAATGCTAAAAGGAATCCCAGTTCTGTAATGAAAAATAAGAGACCCAAATCTAGGCAGTCAGGAATGATAGTGGGCAAAAGCACTATTGCTATTTTTGTTGTATCATTTTTTGAGATCTTTTTTAAGGTTATGAGTTCATATTGACCTTTTTACCCCAACTGAATATATTAGGTTACTGTACCCTACTTTTTTTTTTTAAAAGAATACATGATCTCATTTACTGCGTGAAGACTTTCTCTTACATTGACAAGAAACTTCCATTAACAATAATAACACTTACATCTTGAAAGACCGGTTCCCATTGTTCTCTCGGTCCAATTGCATCTGAACGCCCAACAACAAGTCCATCTGAATTTATACCAAGATATTTTCCATAGCCAGATTTCAAGGCAATTCTTCAGATTAAGAAAATTTATAAATGTTAAACACCAAGGGAAAGAAAACACAATACAGAACTTAAACATAGTATACACATACAAACACACACATGATTTCTTTATAATGAATTTTTATTCTAATAAATATTAGTTTTTCTCATTTAGTTTTATGAACACTGAACATATAGACAAAGGATAAAAACCCTTTGCCTGTTAAGGTTATTGCAAGTATTCTCCGCATGTGCCTATTAGTTTTGTTTATAATGTTTTCTGTAAAGAAGTTTGTGTCTACTGCTCCTGTGGTTTAAAAATCTTTTGCTATACTTATCAGACTCGCAAAGTATAGAAATAATGATCTTAGTGTGATTTTTTTTTTAAGTTATGGTTTCTTATTTTTATTCTACCAAACCCCTGTGATCCTAGAATTAAATTTATATTTACTTATAAGACAATAATATTATCATATTAATCACTATCATATTGATGGAATCAATTATGAGAATACTGAAACTCAACTTCAATATTCCTCAAAGTATCATCCAGAACTTTCTGCACTGTGATAGGAAAAGTCAGCTTATATAGTTATTGTTAACAATAGTAAGTAAAATATTCTTTGGTCTTTGTGGCTATGTAGTATTTGCTAAACATTTCAAGAATATTTCTTTTTTCCTCCTATTTGTCTTTTCACTTCTGATCAGTGAGTTTATATATTAAAGCAGTATCAGACCAGGTTTTGTATTATATTTGTTTTCTTCACATGATCTTTTTTATAACTTATATCTTATTTGGTCTGTGACATTATTCATCATTTTATTAACTTATACATTTTTCTATTATATATTGCTAGGAATCAATATTTGCTTTATTTGCTTTCATCTGGAGCTTCAATTCTCTTCTAAAGACACCGCTATTGCAAACCTAATGTAATAAACCTAAATAATTACTGAATATATAAATAATGCTATATTTTAGAAATGTCACAAAATCCCCTTTTCAAAAATACTGTTTTGCTTTTAAAATCAAGATTACTGTCTGTGCTTAAGTTATATATTGGAATTTTTTTAAATGAATGGAATGAAATTAAAAAATTACAGATTATTAAGTATTACTCAACTCAAGCTTACCTGGAATCAGACAATTTAACAGCTGTAAACTGCTCTGGAGGACTAGGGCCCTCATCAACTATGAAAGAAAAACCATTTTAAAACAATTTGACACTTATTACAAATATACCTGTAAGGATATTCCTTAGCTGTTAAAAATGTAGCTTTTTTCTTTTAAAATTAGGACAGCATGACATTTACAAATTAATTTGGAGTAAACATCAGTATGCCAATGGCGGAAGTAATGCTGACCTTTAAAACTGCTTTTCTTTCCCACTATGAAAATGAATTAATTCGCTAGTGAGTAAAAATGAAATAAAGCTGGCTGTTCCTAATTTAAATATAAGAATATTGTGATAAAATTATAATACAGTATCTATAGTATCAAGATCTATTTTACCTTCCTTTTTTTTGTATGCTATACGGCGGGGTCACATTTCATTCTTTTTCCATGTGAGTATCCCACTATTACAGCACCATTTGTTGAATTTTTGTTGGTTTCTTTGCTTGGGCAGTGCATGGGCCGGGAATCAAACTGGGTCTCCTGCATGGCAGGCGAGAATTCTACCACTGTAACTACCCTTGCACCCCCTATTTTATCTTCTTAACTACAGTGTTAGTTCACATACTTAAAAAGGTAGGCCAACACATGGGACACGGTTCTTATTCAGTCACTTCCTAGGTTTTTCTTGGTGTTTTAAAATACAATACATAAACAAATAAGTAGTTAATATTTTAAAAACCAAATGTTCTCATTTATCCAAGGAATGGGCATTCTGACCAAATGATACCGCTTTTTGCCTTCTAATTACTTCACACTTCAACAGGGCTTCTTCTGATGGGCTAAAGGGAAGGAGATAAAGCTTCAAACTGTTATCTGCATCTCAGGTTAGTTTTGGCAAAAGGTCTGAAAAATAATGAAATCAAACCTTTGACTTAAAACAAGTTTCTTTTTTTCTTTCCACTTACTATCTCAATTATTCATGTGTAAGGATTTCAACATATATTGTTCTGGAACCATAGAGAAAGTTTCCAAATGCGTATCTGCAAAGAGGGAGCTGCCAATACTTGGTAAATACCGAGAAAGGAAAAAAAGTGGAAGTCAAATGTGACTACAACTTGAGGTTAATGAGAATTTGGCCTAAGGGAATGAGTGTCAGAAAATACAGACTTTGAGTGAACTTTCCCCTTCCACTGCTTCTACCAAACACGAACCTTCTTTGTGTGGAGCTCCCAATGTAAAAAGACCATTGTCAAGCGCGTGTATATAGGCTCCTTTGTCCATTTCGATGGCTATGGTTCCTGAAATTTCACCAAAGTTTGTTACTGTCCACCAGATTCCTGAAAGATAAAATCAATATTTAAACTACATTTTAGATTGACACAGTCATTTCTGTTGTTTTAGTTATAACTTATCTTTATGAACTTTTTATTTTGTAGTTTTAAGAAATAATACAGAGAGATCCCACATACCCTTCTCCGTGTTCCTCCCAGTGCTAGTATCTTGACTGACTACAGTACAACATCAGAACCAGGAAATTTACATTGATACAATTCATGGACTTTAGTCAGACGTTACTAGTTTTACACGCATTCACTTGTGGGCATGCGGAGATTCATGTAACCACCATTCCAGTCAAGAGCAGTATTTTTTTTCAAATATTAAAAATATATAGACAATACATGTGAAGGTATAAAAAAGATATATGGAGAACAGTCTCTCTCCTTCCAGCTTCGAGCCACCCAGGCCTGCTTTCAAGAGGCAATACCTATTAACCTGCTTCTTATGTATCTCTCCAGGAAGATTTCTAAGCATGATAATCTTAACTATGATTTTAGATCAGAGACAAAATGAACAGAAACTATACCTATGTACAGTGCTGTATTCTATGGTCTGATTATTTAAACGGATCATTGTAAAAGTTTATATTCTAACAGAAAAAAAGATGGACTCAATTCTTCCCCTGAATGTACTATAGATAGAGTAGAAATGAGTCAACTAATGACAGGATACTAGAATAACCTTAAAGAATTCTTGTTAATTTTGTCAGGCCTGACAACGACATAGTGTTATATAGAAAAAGAAAGCAAAACAGAGGGAGGGGAAAAAGAAAGACAGACCCTGTAAAAGATACACATTTATGTATCTTAGGGTGAAATGACGTAATATCTGTGATTTGCATTAACATCCTCCAGAAAGAAATGCATGGAGTGTGCGTGTGTTTGTATAAATGAAACAAGACTGGCAAAATATTTATAACAACAAATACCGGGCACAGCACATGGGGGATTGGTTATTCTTTCCCCTCTCCTGTTGTACTATTTAAAAAATTTCCATACTGAAAAATGTTCATACTCAAAATTCCTATTCAGCTAAACAGTTTAGGCATTTCATAATTAATTTTAAAAGAGATCAATAAAATTTAGCTAAAGACTAACAGAAAGCAATAAAAATAATAATTTAGAGAGAGATGATAATTTCTCTCTAGATGATAATTTGAGCTATTTTTGACTTGAAACTCTGTTCTCAGTACAAGAAACAAGTGCTTTATTCAGAATCATTTTAACAACCTGTGATCTCCAAATCTTTAAGAATGTAATAGTTAAGGATTTTAAAATTATTTGTTCTATGGCATGTTGACCAAATATACTTAATATTAAATAAAATAATTTTCATACAATTTCTCATCAGTGGTTTGCAGATGTTTTAAAAAATCTCACAATAACTTTATATCATTTTATATGAAATAATTTAATTTTTAAATGGAACTTGCTAAGTGTTAAAAGAGATGAAAAATGCATTAATGCATATATATGGAAGGGACAGAAGGACGAAATAGGATAGTCTGGTTAAGGGTGTTTGGGCTGGTTTATTTCTGGCTACCTCTGATGTTCTGTTTAATTAAGATTTTCACTGATTTTACAATTTACAAAATAATTTTTTTACTGTGAGTATAATTCCTTTGGAAATAAACCACTGGTTTCTATAAGTGAAATGCATACATACTCAAAGAAAATAATTTGTAAAACATATTTGGTTAAATAGTATTTATCTGTATTAGTCCTTGAAAATTATGTATCATAATTTTCTGATATTATGTAGTCTAATGGTGCCTATTAAATCAGGAAGTTAGTTTTCTCTATCATGTGCTCTATTCTGATAATGATAAAAAGGTATCCTATCAGTGACATGGACTGTACTAGAGAATAAAGGGAATCTACAACTGCCAACAAAACTTGAGCATTTCAACTAGGAAACTATTAATAGGAACTCAACAAATATTGACTTTTCTCAGAATAAAGTTTTGAAAACTGACTCACCAACAATATCAAGTTGGGTTACTTCTTCCTCTTCTCTTTTTCTCTTCTTATCTTTGCTCTTTTTCTTCTTGCTGTAAGAGATAATTTATATGGAATAGTTTAGATATATTAATTTGTATGTTAAGTAACACAGGATGGAAGTACAGAAGAGTTTTTTAAAACTGTACACTGATTTACAAATTATTGACTTACGTTAATTTACAATGTATATACTTTTACTTATAGTTCTGGAAAGTCATTTCTGGCTCTGTATATATTGCATAATTGTTAAGAGTACAGACTCTGGAGCCAGATTGCCTGGTTTGGTATACTGATTCTGCCATGCTGTGTGGTTTTTGGGAAAGTTACTTAACGTCTCTGAGCCAGTTTCCCTACCTATAAAATGGGCATAATAACATACTGCATTTGGTTATTGTGAGGGTTAAGAGGTAATATGCACCCTCATGCACTGCTGGTGGGAATGTAAAATGGCACAGCCACTTTGGAAAACAGTTTGGGCTTCCTTAAAAAGTTAAAAACAGAGTTTCCATATAATCCAACAATTCCACTCGTAGGTATACAGTCAAGAGAACTGAACACATACACTACCATAAAAACTTGTGTGAATGTTCTTAGCAGCATTATTCATAATGGCCCCAAAGTATAAACAACCCTAATGTCCATCAACTGATGAATGGATAGACAAAGTGTATTATATACATGAAATGGAATATTATTCAGCCATAAAAAGAATGAAATACCGATACATGCTACAACATGGTTGAAACTTAAAAACGTTTTGTTATGTGAAGGAATCCAGTCAAAGGTCATTTGTTGTATGATTCCATTTATGTGAAATGTTCAGAGTAGAAGAATCCAAAGAAATAGAAAGCAGATTAGTAGTTGTCAGGGGCTGGGATGAGGGGAGAATAGGCAGTAACTGCTAATGGGTATTGAGTTTCTTTTTGTGGTGATGAAAATATTCTGGAATTAGACAGTGGCGATGGTTGCCCAATCTTGTAAATATAGGAAAAATCACTGAACTGTTAAAGAGTGAACCTTATGGTATATGGCTATTCCAATGAGAAAAACAAAACCTCAAGATGCATTAAACAAAAAGTAAATGTGTAAAGTGCTTATAAGAGTTCTTGGCACATAGAAAGTGCTATTTGTAAGTATTCATTATGATTATAGTTACAAGAATACATACTTGTTTGCATTTTTCAATAAAATAAGTTTTCAGAACTAAATCTTTACTTCTCCCAACCTAGCAAATTCAGACATTAAAATTCTCAAGGGCGGTTCTCAGGGGCAGTGGCTTTAATTTGCTTTTTGACACTTTCCAACTCACCTACAAGTACCAAACATTAACTGTTCATTACTGAGGCCAGGAGGATATACACAATATTTATATGAATCGCCAACCCTGGAAAAATCTACCACTAAGAAAAGAGGTGGAGATATGTGTGGCTGGACATTTCTTCCTAAAACTTTAATAATCATAAATTACAACTGCCACCCCCTCCTGACACTTGGCTCTACTTACTTTCTGTACATGTTGTCTCACTTAGTCCGCATAAAGTGCTATCAGAGTGTCATTAACCGCCTGAATAAGTGAACACAGAGTCTCAGTGATACTCACTGGGCCCAAACCACAAAATTAGTAGTAATTGGTGGAGTCCAGATTTGAGCCAGATCCCAACCAGGGCCCATACCCTAAACCATACATGATTCAGTTCGGTTTCACTCCTCATACTATATTACAAAAAAGCAAACAAAGTTTTAAGGGGGGAGAAGGTGAAAATAATGATCTCTAAACAATAAAGTTTTCATTATGACATATGTGATCAGAATAATAAAGACCCTCCATGCGGAGTCTGGAAGGAGGCCTCGGGGCCCGAGAGGGTACCCAATCATGTGGCCACTGGGTTCCTGTTTCTCCCTCTTCGCCTCCTCCCTTTTCAGGGTACGGCCGCGAGGGAGAGTCTGTGCCGCCTGTCTCCCCAGCTCCGCACTGGCGAGGGAACTGAGGCGCAGGAACTGTCCATCCCGCCACGCCCAAGGGCTGGGAGACTAAATGGCAGCTCTCTGGGGGTTTCCACGCGACGCACGTGGGCGGGGGCGTCTCGGAAGAGAACGGAAGAACCCCCGCCACGACCTTCCCGTCTCACCTCTTGGCCTTCGTCCCCTTGAGCACGAGTTTGGTGGACTTCACGTAGGAATATTCGGCCATCGTTCTGGTGACGCGTCTGAACAAAGAGATGGAGCCGGTTTAGAACAAAATACCCTGACTGGGACAGGAAGGGACAAAGAAGGCACAATAGCGGAGACGGAGCGAGGGTTCTCTGATAGCGTAAGAACAGGCGGTAGCGGCTGCTTTCGTGAATTCGTCTTTTTCACCTAACAGCCCTAAACAGAAGATTCTACTTCCTGTTTACTTGTCAGGCGCTACGGCAACCGCAACGGGCCTAAATACACCAGCGTTCCTTAGCTCCGGTTCGCGGAACTCTTGAACGCGGGGTGGGGCTTTCCCCAAAGGGGAAACGCGAAGGCGCGCGCCCTCTGGTGGACGCGGCTGGTTGAGACAGCCTCCTGCTCGGTCTCAGAGCAGTCGAATCCGCAGGCGGGCGAAGTGACTCAGCCAGCCTCCCCGCGCTCCTGGGTAGCGGACTGGGGCTGGCTGCGTGCAGTGGACGGAGCAATTAGGGGATATTATACAATATAATTAAGCGGCTAAGGTTGGTCCTCAGATGCCGCAAGTGCTGTAGGAAGTTGGGTGGAGGCGCAGACGGAGGCTGTCCTTGAAGATTAAAGTAATCAGAGATGTCTGATTAGGATGGGTCTTGGGAGACGTCTTCAGAGAATCAGTCACCTGAATACTTCTCCTGCTTGCCCCATTCTCTTTAACATTTTTAATATTCAGTTCTCTGATCTCATTTTCTCCTCCTTTCCAAACAATTTCCTACACTGTGGCCTGAATAGTCTTTCCTAAAAGGAATAGCTGGTCATTATTATTCCCCTAAAAAAGCAACCCATTGCTTTCAAGAAAACAAAACAAAAATAAGCATCAGTTATTAAGCTATTGATGACCTGGCCACTATTCCCACTCCTTAACTCCTGCCACTTTGATTATGATTAAGCTAAATCATTGGGAATTTTTTTAATGCTCTGTGTTTGCTTCTTCTGCCTGTAATGCTGCCTCTCCCTTCTCTTCCCCCCATTCAGCTAGACCTTTCTTCAACCTTTACGATAACTCATGCCGTTTGCTCTTTGAAAGACCTCCTGTATTTCCTGCAATGTTCTGCATTTCTCATGCTATCATGCAATTGTGTACTTTTTAAGGGCAGGAATGGTAATTCATTCATTGTTGTTTCACCTGTACCCTACCATGGTAGTTTGAAGCTGAATGGACTCTGGACCATGTTCTTAAAGCTAATCCCCTTCTGTGGGTGTAGACCTATTGTGGGGGGACCCTTTGATTAGGTTGTTTCAGTTGAGGCCTGCCCCAAATGGGTCTTAATCCTCTTAGTAGAGACCTTTATAAGATGGTGAATTACAGAGAGAAAGACACAGAAGCTGAGAGGAAGTTACTGAAGCCAGGAGCTGGATGCAAGAACATCCGGAAAGAGAAGGGAGACCAGCAGATGCTGCCATGTGCTTTGCCATGTGATAGATGAGCCCAGGACCTCTAGCAGCCAGTCTTCAGGAAGAGCTATCGTCTTGATGATGCCTTGATTTGGAGATGTTCACAGGCTCAGAGCTGCAAGCTTGTAGACAAGTAAATTCCCATTGTTAAAAGCCAGCCCAGAGCGGTGCAATGGTGGTTCAGTGGCAGAAATCTCGCCTGCCATGCTGGAGACCCAGATTCGATTTCCAATGCCTGTCCAGGCAAAAAAAAAAAAAGAAAGAAAGAAAGAAAGAAAAAGTCCCATTTATGGTATATTGCATTTCAGCCTCTTTAGGAAACTAAAACACCTACCCAGTGCCTGCTTCCAAGTAGGCATTGAATACTAAAAGTATGGTAAAGTATTAAGACTCTAAAGCCTGAATTAGTTAAGCCATGGAATAATGAAAAGAGTAGGTCAGTTAGGAGTGTTACTTTACTAGAGGGAGGGGAGGGGTAGGGGAGGGCATAGGAAAACAAAGTAAAAATTACATGGGTAGGGAAATGCCATGTTGTGGAGGCCATTGGAAGTCAATTCCTTATATATTTATTGAATGTCTCTGCTAAGACATTGAGCTTGGTACACAAAGGGATGCAAAAGATATGTCAGATTCAGGGCCTGATCTTAAGAGCCTTCATCCAAGTAATGTGTGATTGAGAGGCAATATAGCATACAGTCAAGTTGAGCCCGACTGCTTTGCTGTTCCTTAATAAGCTGATGACATTTGGCTAGTTATATAACCTCCATATAGCTAAGTTTCTTTGGTTTATGTAGGAAAACATTAGAACACATTAGAAAAAATAGTAAATCATCGTAAATGTTAGTTGTTTATATTAGAAATCAAAGGTCCATGAGCTAGGTACAAATAAAATGCTATAACAGAATGCCGAGTGTGATTAAAGAGCAAGGGAGTGAGATGAGCAGAGCGGAGCTCCAGGGTGATTTATCTGCAGCAGTGTGCAGGGCGGATTGTGAGAGTGATACTAGGACCCTCCGTGGCTCCTCACTTAAATAGAAAGCATAGAGACCAGTTTAGCTTCAAGAATCCTAGGAGATGTTAGACCCATGGTCCCTGGTGACACCAAAGGATCAGGATGGGCCCAGCTCAAACCAGCCTCAGGAAGCAAAACCATCAAAAATAATTTATGGATGAGTGTCCTCGCTCGCTATTGTAATATAGCCAATATTTTCACAGTATTTCTCTATTTCCTCTACCATAACAACCCCCACATGGCACGATGAATCCGCTCAGAGTCATTAACAAGAGAGGTGGGTGAAAAGCTGCTTATGTTGGCCTCTTCAGGGACAAAGCCTCAATTTCTTCATCTCTTCAAATCAGATTAATAATCGTCCTTTTTAGGGTCATGAGGATGTAAGGGTGTAATTCATGTAGCGTATGTATAATCCAAATAGTGAGTGCTCTATCCCACAGCTGGGAAGGCTGGAACCCAGAGTGTGTTGGTATGGTCTCAGGGAATGAAAGTGGAGAGATCAAGCAATATACCGTACAACACATTTACAGTAAAGGGATAGAAAGAAGTGAAGATAGGAAGAAAGAGATGAATTAGAAGAAAAAAGCGGGGTTAGTGCAAAATTACAGAAATCAAAACTAAAGAGAAAATCCAGAAGAAGCAGTATTATTTAATATTGTAGAGTTTCAGGAGAATAGCATAGAAGGAAAGCCATGGGAGTTGACATTGAGGTAATCTTTTAGGAAGCAATTTCAGAGGGATAGTGGAGAAGAAAGTGCTTGAAGGAGGCAGTGGGTGGAAAGGAAGTAGGGGCAGTTTGCTATTGGGTGCTCAGTTGCACGGGGAGGTAAATAACGGATAGTTTGCCCCATATTTCTGGTTTTCTTTCCTTCTTGCCCAGCCTCTATAAATACACAGAGATATTGCAAAAGAAAAAATTATAAAAAATTTAAATGAGATCAATTAAACTAGTTTGTAGGATGTAGTACAATGTTTTGTACTGAAATAAAGACAAATTCATGAGATCTCCCTTCTACTCTTACGCTGAGTTTTGAGGTTAAAAGCATCTGTTTCCCCCTTTACTAATTTCATTTGCATTTCCTCCCAAGTATCTATGGTCTTGATGGATTACATAAACCCCTCTGAAGGCTGGATGAATTGAGGAGGTGTGAGCAAACTCTCACTGATCACCTTAGCTGATGCAGAAAAGGCATTTGATGAAATCCAAAACCTTTTCTTGATGAAACTTACAAAAGTAGTAATAGAAGGAAACTTTCTCAATATGACAAAGGACATATATGAAAAACCGTCTGCTAGCATGCTTATGGTGACAGACTGAAAGCTTCCCCTCTCAGATCAGGCCCAAGGTAAAGATGTCCAATGTTACCACTTTTATTGAAGATTGTACTGAAAGTTATAGCTGAGCTAGAGAGAAAGAGAAAAAAAACCCATCCAAATTGGAAAGGAAGAAATAAAATTTTTACTATTTTTATATAGCATGATCCTATAAGCATAAAATCATGAAAAATCCACCACAAATCTCCCAGAGCTAAAAAACAAGTTCAGCACAATGGCAGGGTACAAGATCAACCTGAAAAACCAGTAGTGTTTCTATACACTATTACTGAACAATCTGAAGAGGAAATCAAGAAAAAAAGTCCATTTACAATAACAACTAAAAGAATCAAATAAATCTGGGAACAAATCTAACCAAGGATGTAAAGGACTTATAAACAAAAAACTACAAAACCTTGGCAAAAGAAATCAATGAAGACCTAAATAAATGGAATGGCATTCCATGTTCATGGATTGAAAGACTAAATATTATTAAGATGTCAATTCTAGCCAAAGTGACTTACAGATTCAATGCAATCTCAATCAAAATTGCAAAAGCCTGCTTTGCGGAAATGGAAAAGACAATCATTGAATTTAATATGGAAAGATAAGGAGCCTTGAATAGTAAGAACCATCTTGAAAAAAGGGAAAGAAGTTGGATGACTCACACTTCATAATCTTAAAACTTATTAAAAGCCACAGCAATCAAAATATCATGGTACTGGCACAAGGACAGACATACCGACCAGTGGAATCAAGTTGAGAGTTCAAAAATCACCCCTCTTGTTTGTGGCCAACTGATTTTTGACAAGGGTACAGTGTCATTCAATTGGGAAAGAACTGTGTCTTCCACAAATTGTTCTGGGAGTACAGGCTCTCCATTTGCAATGAACAATGGTAAACTTTGATCTCACACCACACACAAACATCAACTCAAAATAGACCTAAATATTAGAGCCAGCACTATAAAACTCCTAGAAGAAAACATAGGAAAGAATCTTCAAGATCCTGTGTCAGGCACTGGTTTCTTAGACTTTACACCCAAAGCACAAGCAAGAACAACAATAAGTAGATAAATGGGACTTTGTCAAATTTAAAACTTAAGTGCTGCACAGGACTTTTTCATGAAAGTAAAATGACAACCTATACAATGGGCGAAAATATTTGAAAACTACAAGAATATGTAAAAGAAACCCTACAGCTCAATAGAAAAAAGGTCTTGTGGAAAAAATGTTGAAAAAAATGGGCAAAAGACTTTAATAGACATTTCTCCAAAGATACACAGATGGTCAAAAAGCACATGAAAAGATGTTCAACATCAGTAACTGTTAGGGAAATGGAAATCAAAACTACTACATACCATTTCATACCCATTAGCGTGGCTACTATTTTAAAAAATGGAAAATTACAAATGTTGGAGATGATGTGAAGAATAGGAACATACTTATTTTTGGTGGGAACATTAAATGATGCTGCTACTGTGGAAGATAGTTTGATGGTTCCTTAGAAAGTGAAATATGGAATTACTAAATTACCTGGCAATCCCACTTCTTGGTATGTACACAAAGAATTGATATCAGAGACTCCAACAAATATTTGCACAACAATATTCATAGTGGCATTATTCACAGTTGCCAAGAGATGTAAACAACCAAATGTCCATCAGCAGATAATTGGATAAATATAATGTGGTGTAACATAAAATGGAATATTTATTCAGCCACAAAAAGTAATGACATCCTGACACATGCGACAATATGGATGAACCTCAAAGACATTATGTTGAATGAAATAAGCCAGACGCAAAAGGACAACTATTTTATGATCTCACTGATATGCAGTAATTAGAATAAGCAAATTCATAGAGTCAGAAACTAGAAGATAGGTTTCCAGGGGATGTGGTGGGGATAAGGAAAAGTTGATGCTTAACTTGTAAAGAGTTGTCTTGTATCAATGGAAAAGTTTTGTTGATGGATGTTGGTGATGGTTTAGAACAGTGTGAACATAATTAAGGGCCCTGAATTATATATTTGAATGTGATTAAAAGGGGAAATTTTAGGTTGTATATAGGTTACTTGAATAAAAATTGAAAAAACCCCATAGGACCATAGAACACAAACAGTGAGCCCAATGTAAACCGTGGACTATTGCTAACAGTACAGATAAAAAATACGTTCTTTCATCAATTACAACAAAGGTACCATACCAGTGTAAGATGTTAATAATAGGATGGTATATGGAAATTCTCTATTTATGAAGTTTTTTTTTCTGTAAACCTACATCTTGTCTTATTGAAAAAATGATAAGAAGTCTTAACAGCAACATGTTTTACATTTCCAAATTTTCTTGATTTTGTTGGAAGGTATACATTGCTTAATCGAGTTTTTAAAACAAAGGAAAACAACTGTAAACTGTGCTTTCTTTCCTAATTTTCTGGTGGCAAGATATTGAGTTTAACTTAGTGATTTCAGCATGAGAACAGAGGGTGGGAGACCATGAAGTCTGTATTGGGTGCAGCCCAGTTTTGCTAACTTTACTAAAATTATCTTTCTGTTGTTTGGTTGAAAAGAAAACATCGGAGAAACATGCAAATCTGATGTGAAAAAAATAGACAAGTATTTATGGTAGCAAAAGGAAGAATGGAGGAAATAGAGGTGAGATTATTGAAATTGCTAGGCATAGCTAGACAGGTATGTCAGAAGCCACTGGTCTGCTAAAAAGCACGATGAGTTGATTGTTTACATTTGTCTCATCCAATAAAAATAAATAAATAAAAACCTCTGTACCTGTTAGAAGGTACAGAAAAGTATGGTGTATTTCTGGATGAAGATAGTAATATGGTCAGTGTGCTAAAATGATATTTAATTAAGGTGACATCACCATGAATCCATGTTCATATCTTAATAAACACTGATGATTGTCTTAAGTGGAAATTAGACAAAATAACATTGGATAAAGTAACCCAAGGTAAAACTCATTTTCGTTGATTACGCTTTTTAGACATGCTCTTCTTCCCTCCCTCCTGCCTTGTTTCATTCGTTCATATGCTCATTCATTAATTCACACAGAGCAGTGGTTTTCAGTAAGATTCAGGCTCCTAAAGAATCCTTTCAGGTCATAATGGGGAGTAGGTGCTTGGGTGGGTGGGAGTGGGGTGGGGGCCCGTCCGAAAGTTATATTTATATTTTATAAAATCTAAACAAGTTTTACATTTACACCAGATAAAGCTACACAAATTACAAAGAAATATGACTGTTTCTTTACTTTTATCCAGAACTACGTCAATGGAATGCAGTTATGTTGGTTATTTCATACTGATGAGAAACTCTAATGCATAATCTTATCTATCTCTGATGCATTAAAAATAAAATAGAAAAACAAACAAATTACTTAAAAAACATACTTTTTTTTTAAGTTTTCAAACCATGGAAGCAGAGGAGGGGGAAGTTAAAAGTGATCCTGATGGTAAAAAAAGGTTTGAAAATGGTACAAAAAGACAAATATTTATACATGCCTCTCAGGGCAGCTGCATATTTTTGTAAAAAAAAAAATAACAGGAAAACTTATCGAAACACAGCCATATCGCATTATTATCTGTGGCTGGTTTCCTGCCACAGCTGACTGCAGAACTGAATAGTTGTAACAGACTATATGGTCTGCAATGTCTAAAATATATACTGTCTGGTTTGTCATAGAAAATGTTTTCTCTGTCCTGGAGTATCTCTGTTACAAATTAAGGTGCAGTGGGAACTCCCTTAACTGATCTCCATGTAACTAACTTTCCTGATTAACCAGCATTCTCCATTACTTCTGTAAAATCTACTGACTGATGTTCCCTGCAAGTTGAAAGCTCTTGAGCTCCTATTAATGCCTGTCCATCTCTGCTCACATTGTGCATCTTGTGTATTTTCCAAAAGGCAATTGTGTTTATTCCCAAATATGTGAATGGCATTTGTTCTTGTTATTGTAGTTATATAATTTAATTAAATAGCATGTAAACTGAGAAATGAGTGCAAAAGGACTATTGTTTCTCTGAAAAATAAGTTGGATGCTTTGGGAAGATGCATCACTAAAACAATTGCTGCCAGATTGAATGTAGGCAAGACAATTGTAAATGATTGGGAAAAATTGAAATGATAGGACTCAGTTCTCAGAGTGATTTGCCCCATTTTTCACTTTATAGAAAGTGAAATTGGAAATCGGTAATGATGCATCCTTGGTGTGATTTCTGCAAGTAATTCAAATTAGTAAATCCATATAAGGTTTTGATGCTGTTTTTAAAAAAATGACACATTTACTTACATATGTATCTTTTAAATTAAAATGAAGTTTTAAAGATAGTCATGAGCAATTTTTATGATACCCCTCTATGAAGAAAGTCGCTTCATGGTGTGTTGTGGGAACACAGACTCAGGCAAAACAGGAACTTTCAGCAAATGACTCTTTTATTACTTACACAGCACGAAGTGTCCAAAAAGCAGGACAAGAGATCCCATCATGGTCAGTCTCCTAGGAATGCCAAACTGCTTGGGTCAGGGCCTATAGGTGACAGCTCTACACACTCCCTTTGCATCAGAAAAGAGAGACAAGTTCGTGCTGCCCGAGGTGGGTATTTATTACCCCAGGGACAGTGGGCTCCACTGGGCATTTCTGCCTGATAAGCATCTGGAATGCTTGTTACTGGTTTCTGAGAACCAGTGAGATGCTACAATGAGTTCTATGGAGAATTAAAAGAGCCACATATAGTTTAACAATAAGGAATGCTGAACTGGATTTGTTTCAAAGACGCAAAACTGAGTTCTTCCATGGGAGGTGAAGAGAGGAAAATTAATTATACTTCCATCAGAAATTATTTATTTGCATGCTTATAGACAGGAATCATTTGTACTGCTATCAGCTATCTACAATTTGTAGAATTGCAAGTAGCTTAAAGACGATGAAAAGAGCCCATGATTTATATAACCTGGAAGGTTATGCTGGGCAAGCCCAGTTTTCTGTTAATGCATAGAATGTTCTGGACCATCTGAAAATCTTTCATAATTATTCCCTACAATAAGTTCTTCAAGTGATCCTGATACACTGTAGCTCAGCCAAACTCACAGGCTGAGGAAGTCTTTTATAGCCTATAATCAAGTCTATTGAATTATTTCCTCCTCTAGAGAAAATAATAATATTGCCATGCATATATGACCGTGATGAAAATATCACACTATTGGTAAGTAGCTTGAAGTTCTTGATTTTCTTAAGGTTATTAATATTTTTGGAGTGCTCATTATATGCAAGCACTATAGTATGCTTTCTAATTTAATCCTCCATTGATTTTTACTTCCACTCCAATTCGGCTTCCTACTCCTATGGCTGTAAAATTAACTTTTCAGTAACCTCAAACCTAACTCTCATGTTGTAAGCTCTAATATCCCTCACTTGCTGACCTGTTCTTTCAGGCTCTGACTTCTTTACTGCCAATTCACATTCTCTTCTATCTCACTGTTTCCCCAGTATTTTCACTCTTTCCTTTACTGACAAAAATTAGCCCCCTCCTAGTTTTACTTTCTTTCCTAACCAGCCTAGACCCACCTCTTCAACCTTTCTCCTTCAATTCTAATGCCATTGCCTCTTTATGTTCCTGCCCATGCTGGTTTGAAGCTGTTAGTTACCCCAGGAAAGGCCATGTACTTTTAATAATTCCTGTGGGTGTAAATCTATTGTATATGTGACCTTTTGGTTAAGTTATTTCAGTTGAGATGTGACCCACCCGATTTAAGGTAGGTATTATTCCTTTACTGGAGTCCTTTATGAGGATGAAAGACAGATAAGCCCAGAGAACTCAGAGAGTGAAACACCCAGAGACGGCTTAGAGAGAAAAGCCCCAGAGACACTAAGAGAGGACCCATAGAAGCTCGGAGAGGAGGCTACTGGAACCAGAAGCTGAAAGCAATGAGAACTGGAGGGAAGGACCAGCATGTGCCGGCCATGTGCCTTGTGAGCTGGCAAAGGAACCCCGGTTGCCGGCAGCCTGTCTTCAGAGAAGGTATCATCTGTTGATGCTTTAATTGGGGGCATTTTCATGGCCTTAGAACTGTAAATTTGCAAGCTAAAAATCCCCATTGTAAAAGCCAGCCCATTTCTGGTATATTGCATTCTGGCAGCTTTTGCAAATGAAGCACTGCCCTATTTACCATGCTACATGACTTTAACCAATTATCTACATTATCTAAGTCTTAGTGCCCTATAAAATCAGGATAATAATAGCATCCACTTCATAAGGTTATTAAGACAATTAAATGAGACAGTCCACATTAAATGGAGCTAATTTTTTGAAATACATTAAAGATGCTTTTCTGTACTTTTTTAAATTGACTTTTCCTTGCTTGGGCAGAAGCGTCTATTGCCATGGAAAATAATAAGATTGTTATAGTAGAAATTAGAAGTGAATGGGAACTATTTTGATTCTATAACTAATTGTGGAGCTGTGCTTGGAAATTTATAGCTTTTTTTTGTATATATGTTTATTGTTCACAAAAAAGAAGGAAAAAAAGTTAATTGTAATGATAAAAAAGTATTTTAAGCCCTCTAGCCTCCTATATTCTGGAGCAACTAGAAGGAAAAATATGAGAGGATCATATGATAGCCCATGACAATCTCTGGAATCTATCCTGTAACCACTTTTTGAAGAGTGCTTTGAAAGCTATTGCTTTTTTATTTCTTTGCTTTGTATATATGCTATACTATACAATAAAAAGAGTTAAAAAATAATGTAATAAATATGTTTATAAAATGTATATACAAGTGCAATCCATGAGGAAACTTGTTTTCCAGGCAGTATACCTGTCTCTGCAGCTATTCTTTCCTCTTAATTGATTTCTCATTTTACCTCTTAATCTTGGCTTAAATATTGGCCCAAATTAAAAAACTTAATAGATGTTAAATAATTTGATTGAAAGTCCAAATCCTACCTGATAGTAACTGAACCAATGAACATTTGTGAAGATATCTTGTTCTTTAAGAAGGACTAATTTAGACCTGTAACTAAAAAAAAGCCACGTTTCACTTGTGTCTGATGCTCCTTTTATCTACCATATCAACAGACGAGTAGAACATATGGAATAAAAACAAATAATGGGGGAACAAATGTTAAAATTAATTTAGCTTGAAATGCTAGTGATAGATGAAACCGAGGGGTAAGGAGTATAGTATGTATAATCTTTTTTTTTTCTGTTATCGTTTTATTTCTTTTTCTGTTGTCTTTTTATTTCTTTTTCTAAATCGATGCAAACGTTCTAAGAAATGATGAATATGCAACTATGTGATGATATTGAGAATTGCTGATTGTATATGTAGAGTGGAATGATATGTTAATTTTTTTGTTGTTAACTTTTTAAAATTAATAAATAAAAATATTAAAAAAAAGCCACGTTTTAGATTCTTAGGAGATTTATTTTTGACCTTATTTCTAATAGTGATAAAGACCCATATAATCATTAGGTTTTTCATTCTTTTATTTTCAAATGGAGAAAATGCTAAGAATAGAGGCTAAAACCAAAAGGTTTCTGTTTTATAATAGTTCTATACAATTTATTCTTCTTTTAAATTGATTATCTACTATTTCCTGGGCTTGAACAAGGACTAAGTTAGATATCACAAATACACATGTTCTTACTATCCAGTGTGATCAGGGTTTTGCTAGGGGCCATATAATTATATATTAATAATATACTCTGAAGTCTAAGAATCATAGGTGCACATTTCAAATTCATGCTGCTGTTTTGTGCTGTAAATGCTTGAAATTTTACGAATCTCATTTCTATAAAATTCAAGTAAGTTTGTTAAATCTTAGATTAGAAATAAGGAAATGGTTCATCTGTACATTGAATAGGATTGCTCAGGTGTAGAGGAAACTTCCATTTGAAATATTAAAAAAAATTGAAGTCTTATTTTGTACTGAAAACATGACAATATGTTTTTCTTATAAGATTAAGAAGCTTTTTTGATATGCTACTTTAATTGGGAAAAATAAAATGACCTTGATTATGAGATTGATTATAAAAGAGAATGGTTTTAGAACCTGAACATAAATATATATGTGCATAATATCTATTCATATTTGCTTTGAATCCATAATTTAGATCCTTTTTTGAATAGGAATAATATCTTTCTAGTGTGATAATCAAAAGAGAAAATTATAAAGGTATTTTGACAAAAGTGAACCTGCTATTAAAATGGAACTTGTTACTAAAATTGCCAGATGTTGTCAGTGGATATGAAAGAGCACTAAAGACATGGATTGCTAAAATTGACACATTTGTTCCTTTTGCCACTGGGGGTCACTGTAAATGCATTACTTGAACAAGTTAAAAATTTCCTCAAGTTGCTTTTGTGGAGTTAAAATTTGAATGTAGAAAAAACATTATTCATGAGAAAGACTAAAAAATAGGTGAGAAAGCAATAAACAATAATCTCTTTCCCTGAATTTAAATAAAATTAGTGATGTGAATTTTTATTTTCTCAGGAATTTTCTTTATGTTAATATACGAGTTAGTGTTGCCCTGCTATTCGAGGTAGAAGTGTTTCATTAAAATACCTTCTTAGTGTTACAAAAAAACAAGTCAATGTTGAGGGTGCAGGGTGGTTCAGTGGTAGAGTACTCGCCTTTCATATGGGAGACCCAGGTTCGAGTCCCAGACCATGTACCCCCTAAAAAAAAATCAATTTAATCCTTTTCTTTTCCAAAATAAGAGCATAAAACCCATAAGACAGCAGATCCAAGAAACAGAATTTACTGCGAAATAAATTAATTTTAAAGTCATAAAGGTTTCGTTTATACATACAAGAGTTAAGCTTGGACTGTGGCACTTACAATTTCTGCTGTGGCATGTAAAGGGCTAGAAAGTCCTGTTTTCCACAAGGAAAAAGCTGAACACACTGAAAATTAATGACTTTTCCTAGGTCCATCAAAGAGTTAATGTCAAGGGTCAACTGCCAACCTGAAAATAGGAGAGACAAAGAGAAAGAGACATGAAAACAGAGAATACAGATCAGCTTTCTTAAAGCAGAAGCTATTGGATCCAGGAATTAGTAGGAACACTTTAATAGTAATTTTAATGAATCGCCGGAGGCTGAGTGTGGAATATCTTGAGAGTTAAAAACGTCTGGTGGCCCATGCTAAGGGGAACCTCCCTATTTTTATGAATTTTACCTCCAGGAGCCCCACTAAGTTTTCAAGATGAAAATCTGTCATTAGAGAAAACTCTCCTCCTGTTTTATCCCAGAGAGAAAAATGACAATTTTGAAATAAGCCCAAAGCGTTCTCCGTAACAAAGGACTACCCAGTGAGGGAAAAGACTTCACTGGTGCCTTATTTAACTTTGGAGAAGGGAAATTATTCAACTCCAGTCACCTCTATCTTTCCTGTTTCACAGAAGTGGGAAAAGAGCTGAGAAGCATTTGTGAAGGTCACAGAACAGGGGCACAGGCACACTAACTGAATGACATGAGTTATGGGATTATAGAATACCTTTCCTCTCCCCACACATCAGCCCCACAGTAACAGGGCTTTTGTATAATTTCAGAGGGTTATATATGAAAGAAGTCTAAGACTCAGACTCTATATGAGGAGTTTCTAGGGAAACCCAAAGACAAAAGGATAACTAAAACAAAGAAACTTGAGGAAATTGAAGACTTTTGTACCTACAGCAAACAGCAAACAGAGCCTAACTCTTAGTCAGATAAACAAAAACCTGCCAAAGGCCTGTCTACTTCAATTCCTATTATTAACACATCATGCTCAGTTTACAACTTCTTTTTTTTGGCATTTTAAATGCAATATAAACATGGTAAAACTTGTGTTTGTACAGTAAGTTTCATAAACCAATTTAAAGTTAGGGTAAACAAGGAAAAAATCTACAGATACAGATATCAGATTTTCTTGAATTCTAAATATTAAACACTAACTTAAATACCATTTGATTGGCTAACAAAACTGTGTACACTCTCAAAATAACAAGTAGAAAGTTATTAGAACCATTAACTTTGCTATAGTAATGACCTATGTTACTGAACATTTTCAAGTTTTTGATTTCAGGAAAATATAAAAATACAAATGAAAGGCTGGTTTTTAATAAAGGTTACAAAGTATGGTAAAGGGCAAGAATAAAACACAATCTGAATGATAAAGCAAATATCACAACTGGTCTCAGATATGGCAGACTGGGAATTTAAAATATGATTAATATGTTGAAAACTTCAATGGCAAAAGGCGTCAATATGCAAGAAAAGATAAGTGGCATAAGGAGAAAGATGGAGACTCTAAGAAAGAATCAAAAGGAAATTGTAGAAATCATAAACACAGCAGCAGATGGGCTTCTCTTTGATGGGCATTTAGTAGACTGGATACAGCCGAGGGAAGAGTAAGTAAGCTTAAGGATATGTAATAGAAACTTCCTAAGCTAAAATGCAAAGAGAAAAATGGTGAACAGAATGCCTAAGAATTCTGAATTCTGAATTCTGAATGTCTAGGAACTGTGGGACAATTACAAAAGGTGTGACATGCATATAATGGGAATCCAAGAAGTAATAAAGAGAGAGCAGAAGAAATATTTGAAGTAATTATGGTTGAGAATTTTCCAAATAGTGACAGAAACAAAATCACAAATCCAGGAGGCTGAGACAACACCAAATGGTATAAACACTTAAAAACCTACACTTAAGCATATTATACTCAAACTGCACAAGACCAAAGACATAGAGAACAGAGTAAGGAGATGAACTTGGCTGTCTAGGATCCTACAAGGATTTTACTGTAAGTCTTAGTTAGAGAAGGTAGAAAGTATAATGTAAGGGAACTCCCACTGGAATTGGGAGAAAAACCTTCCACTATGGAGGAAGGGGGGATTCTGAGGGTATGTGACTATGGGAAGGTGCTGCCTAGGTCTCTGATAAGGTAACCAGCTCCAGCACCCTCCTGGGACTTGGTTAAATAGGTAGGTAAAAGATGGACAGGTAAAAGAATAGCAGAAAACATCAAGATTGGTTCTCTGCTTTTTCGCTGCATGCACCAGGGCCCAGGAACAATAGAACAGCAAGGATAGAAGAAGAACCTGGGAGACAGGACTGAAATATACCCCCTTACCCTCAGCCTATGAGTGCTGTGCAGGAGAGCTGGAGTTCCCTTAAGCTTTAGTGGGAAGACTCACAAATCTTCTGATAGGACGAGTGAACATAGTAGAGGCCTCAGAATGTGATGCGTTCATGACTAGAGGCAAATGACAGTGAGCAGACACTGAAGTACGCCTCATGTACTGAAGGGTGTCAGTACATGCCCAAAGATGGGATTGGCCACAGACATCAGTGCAGAGTGTCCAGAGAAAAGACCTGACTTACCATACAAGCAGAGACCAGCTGGTCTCAGAGGATAGTGTGCTGCCACTCCTCCCCACCCCCCACCACAAGTGTATGTGAGAGGTTCCTGCACCCAGATGCCTTCTGTGGGCTGGATCATCCCCAGGGTAGACCATTTGACCAAGGAAGCAGCCTTGATTACAGAGGCTGAGCTTTGAGTTGACTGAGTGCTCAAGAGAATTAGTTAGTGCGAAGGAAGCTGAGTTGTGTTTAATTGGGTGGTTTAAAAGATTTTCCCCACTCTACAGAGAGAGAAGGAATAAGATGGACCATTTATAGAAATAAAGGAAAATACTTTAAAAGTTTTGCACATATATGCAATTTCGTAAAATTTCAACTATGTCACACATGTAAGGTGTATATATATATATATATACATTATATATTAAGCATTTCATAAATATTACAATTTGTTGTTTAATAAGTATCTAGTTAGCTTTATTTGTATATTTGTATTTCTACAATAAAAAATTAAAAGTTAGCTTTTTCATAATTCCCATTACCTATTCCAAACACTCACTGCTTCTACCTTGAATGAATTCTCTCAGCTTTCTGCTTCCTCTTTCTACATCTCTTCACACGCTTTCTTCCTTTCTTCCTTTACTTCCTATCAAATTAATCCTTTTATCTCTGCTCTAGATGCCACTCCCCTTCTGATTCCTTAGACTTCTCCTCCATCAATTTTTCCTTTTAGCTTTTGCTTCTCTTTCAAATTCTTCTTGCCATCAGGGCATAAAAACAGTCGAGGCCTCCCATATGAAGGAAAATCCTCTAAACCTGTGATGTTTACATCATCATCATTTTTGCTACTTCCCTCTCCTTCCCCTTGGAGCCAAACTTCTTGAAAAGATTATCTATAGATTTCTCCTCTGGAACAAAAACGTTCTTGACACAGTTATCTACATTCCTTTCCATTTCCCTGCTGAGGTCTGCATTCTACTCCCACCACAGCCCTGAAATCATCACCCTCATGACATCAGCGACCTCCTAATGGCCAAATCTTTAATCTACATAATCCATATATTGCACAAACACGCCTTGTAAAATATTCAAATTGCAACTTGTTTCTCTTTGAACTTTGTTCAGCGGGAAAAGCTCTTCTATGGACTCTGGCTGAGAATTCTGGCTGACATCACGACATTTTTGCTCATTCTTGAGAATGTTACCTTCATGTTATGGTGCAAATACAAAAAGTGTTCAGTCCTAGCTATGTTCAACCCTGGAATTTCCACTCAAAATGAAAAATTCTCTTCCTTTTTCAACATTCTTGGGGATAGCAGCTGTTCGTCTTTAGAAAATGCATCTGCTTATCTTCCCAGGGCCCCCCACATCCTGACCATATTAGCGGCTGTGGAGGGTGGGTGGGTATATGGTATTAAATAATAATTTTAAAAAATCTAAAATCATTACTCTGTACAAATATAAATGAATGCATGTCAAGATTTTTTTGACTCATTGATTAATGAAGGAACCAGTATGATGTGACAACTGGCTGAAAGGGGAATTCAAAGAACACACCTATATAAGCAAACAGTCATGTTAAAATCAGTTTACAGTGAACAGTGCAAAGATGTTCAAGACTCCAGTTTAATAATCAATTGTATTCCACCAATTTGCAGAGGTATAAAATAGCTCAAAGACATTGAAAGCTGCTGACAGAGTCAGATAATCCAGGATTATCTTTTTAAAAACCATTTTAGAGTCTTTCAAAAATTATCCTGACAGTGGACAGCAGAGAGGGAAGAATAGTTTTTTTCTTCCTCTCTCTCTCTCTTTTTGGGTAAGAGGCTTGACGCTGTCTTGGCTTAAAACTGACTTTCTCATGGCAGTTCCTGGCAGCCTCTCTCTTGTGGCTCCTCTGACCCAGATAACTACATGTCCATTTCGGGTGGTGATTTGGGTCACCTCTGCAGTCTTAGATCCCTTTCCTTGCTCATGTTATGTGTTCCTAGATGGGTCAGCTATGAGCTCAGGCTTACCGAGCAGCCGTTAGATGGAATGTTGACATTCGTTCCGCCTGAGCCAAAAGGGAGTCTTAAAGCTTCTTCTTGGAAGTGACGCATACCACTGTCATTCACATTTCATTGAATGATGCAGGTTATGTGGCCAAGCCTGGCCCTTCACAGGCAGGGGTGCTTACTCTTGTAATAGGGAAGCCCACTGCAGGGTGGGACAACAGGTTTTGGGTGAAGAGAAACACAATCTTTTGTGTTTCACTGATCACAGGGAAAACCTTAATTATCCCCCAAGTTCTACCCAGTCTCCTTATGTTATCATCCTATGCACTCTCCAAGATAGAGCTCGTCTCCAGCTGCCATCGCTAGGATAAAATTTCTAACAATTATAAATCCAGCTTAGATCTCTGCCTTGAGCTGCAAACTTCTCTTTCTAAGGCCTTTTCTAAGACACTTAGTCCAAATTTCCATATTTCTTACTGTGAACTATATCACAATTAATGACTTTCTCTTCTATCTTTTTTCCAAGTTATAAACTCCTTAAAGCCTGTATTATTCAACAGGAATAACATTTTTATTAAAATGATTGAGATTCCTGACAAGCATTCTACCACATTGCATCATTTTCTAATTCATTAGAAGTCTTAAAGAGTGTTTTTTTCTCTATTAACACTTCTCTAAGCAGAACCAATTTGTGTTCTGAAAAAAGGAGTATTTACAAACTATGTCTCCAAGAGAGTGAGAAGGAGGGTATGTCCCTACCTCGTTTGGTAGGTTGAAATGAGCTAATAATATTGAAGAAACTTTTAATTAAAGATGTTAATAAATAATGTCCACAATATTGAGCACTTTACAGAAAATATGTCTGGATTTTGCAACCAGGGTAGTGTGAGGGGAAGGAGAGATGGATGATTGTCTTTAAGAAATGGAGTGGGTGGAAGCTACATTAGGGAGTATGTACTTTAGAGGAGAGGTTCTCACACTTTTAGGTTTAAGAATCTCTGTGCACTCTTAAAAAGTACTGAGGACACCCAAAGCGTTTTTGTCTGTTTGTTACATCTATTTACTTATCTCCATCCATCTATCCACCCATCCATCCATCTATCTGTCCATCCATTTATCTCTGTCTATCTATTTATCCATTTCTACCTACCTATCAATCAATCATTTTTCATCTATCTATACTTACATATTAAAAACTAAGACTTCGGGAACGAACCTGGAAAGGGTTGATGGGACTTTTTTTAAATTCAATGAAATTTAAAAAGTTAAAACTGATAAACTTAATAACAGTTGTTTAATAATCATCAAGAATAATAAACATATTGCATATTGTATTAGTCAGGGTTCTCTAGGGAAACAGAACCAAATATGGGATTTTATGAAAGTGTCTCATGCAACGGTGGGGATGCACGAGTCCAAATTCTGTAGGGCAGGCTGCAAGCTGGCAACTCTGATGAAGGTCTTTGATGAATTCTTCAGGAGAGGCTGGCTGGCTGGAATGGAGAGACACATTCTCTCCTGTCCTTTAAAGCCTTCAACTGATTGGATTAAATGTCTCATTGCTGAAGTCACACTCCTTAGTTGACTGCAGATGTAATCAGTCATAGATGCAATCAACTTACTGATGAGTCAAGTCTATGAAATGTCCTTGCAGTAATGTTAGGTCAGTGCTTGCTTGAGCAGACAACTGGGCACCATTACCTGGCCACAGTGACACAATAGACCTTACCATCACACATGTCAAGATGAATAACATTTCTACTAAAATATAACTATTTTTCAAAACAATACAATTTATGAGAAGTGTGGCATTGTTTTACATTTTTGCAAGTATAACTGGAGAAATGTTATAAAAAGAGTTTTGACCTAGTAGACTTCCTGAAAGTATCTCAGGGACCTAGAGGGCTGAGGATGCCTATGCCAGAGTTTGCTCTTAGGATGGTCACAAAGTAGAGGGTGGCAGTATGTTCTAGGAGGAGGGGGTGTGTGCAGGAGAGATAAGCAGAGGCTGAGTGTGTGTGTGTGTGTGTGTGTGTTGTTGGATATGGTTGGAGATGCACTTGGGGCATGTGGAAAGGAAGGCTATTATAATAGCTCTCATCTATTTTTTCCTTTCCTTTACACTCTTGTTGCTGGGATTTACTTTTTTTTGTGTGTGTGTGTGTGGGTGGTGGTACATGGTCTGGGAAGGGATTTACTTTTTATATTGTAATAATACTATAAATTAGGAATTGTGTGAATGAATGATCCTTGATACTGCCTGATTATAAAGATTTCAATTTCTTTCCTTCTTCTGAGTTTTGGTAGATTTGAAGACATCTTTCATTTCTTTCCCCACTCAGTTTTGGAATTTATAACTTCAGCATTTTCTCTTAGGAAGAGTCCATATAAGTATATTTACATGATGTGTTTCTTTGAAGACATTGCAGGGTCATTTTTAATTCTCTTAAGAGCAAGATTACGCTGTCCTTTATCTTTGTTTGCTTGTTTGTTTTGTATGTTGTTCATTAAATACAAACACAACACCACTTTCCTTGTAGAAAGAGCAATACAAACCTAAAAAGTACTTTTTATACAACTTGGCAGTATTTGAACAAACTTTATGCCCTTTTTTCATTTTCCACAAGGGAGTGCTGTTTGCCTTCTAATAACACAAGACAGCCTGCCTCAAGAACACAATGTACTTTAAAAATTTACCACCGTTCCTTTTCCATAATTATTAAGTTTTGGGGGGTGTTATTAGGTTTGTTCCACAGAAGAAGTATGTAGGGGTTTTCTTGTAGAAATTTATTTCTTTTCAGCAATGAGTTAACACAAAATTCAGCATTGTCAGAGTGAAGATTTCCTTTTTTCCTGTCATTTTATTTATAACAATTATATTTTTAGTGATACCAATGGCTTTATAAGAACATCATTATATTATATACCCAATGACTGTGAAATCATTTGCCTTGAAGCACAGGGAAATCATCATTCAGCAAGCTGGATTTAAAATGGTGCCATTTTAAGAAAGCTATTTACACTCTAATTTGCAATTGGGTTTTTTTTTTAAATTAAAACATTTCTAAAATGTACTATGATTGTTTAAAAAAAGTAATGGTTCTTTTTATGGTTAGGAAAATAAATTGAACCTCTGTGCTGGAAAGTACAGAAAACAAATCAGCATCCTTTATAAATAGATTTTACTGCTGGTTTAGAAATTACCTTCTGTGCTTTTTAAGCAGTTGAAAAAATGAAATCAGCTGCACTTTGTGCTGTGCATTCAGCATATTTGCTGTGTCACTTTCTAGAGGATTATGGAACACTGAGAGGTCAGGATTCTAGAAATGCAGAAGTTCTGAGATGCAGCAAAGTGAGAAAAAGAAAATAAAGCAAGCCTATTTGTTTAACACTTTCATGAATGGATTTGGGGAAAACCCGGGGTTGGAGCCAACAGATCTGATCTGTCTTCTCCTTTTGACTAAGTCATTGGTGGCTCCTGCAGGCCAGGAGCTCAGTAGGGGTTCCAGTCAACTGGGAGGTGGGCTGACTGGCAGTTTGAATAGGGAGAAAGGACCTGCCGGAGGTAGTGAGAAAGTAGCCAATTCACACTAAGCAGGGTGTTAGCATGCACTCCGAGGGCAAAGCTAACACCAGAATCTGGGCTCTCTGGCTCCATCTGAACCCAAGTCCAATGGGCGGAATTAAGTAGACTCAGGGGTCCAAGCCAGACGGAACCCACAGAGGTGTGCTCTGAGGTAGGCTGGCTGGCAAGCAGCATGGAGACAGACATTTGATTCCACTCAGCAAACATTCTTTGATTGTCTAAGTTAGACAGAAGCACTCCACATGTGCAGAGACAGACTCGTCAGATTTGAGCTAGGGGTTGGACTCCATGGAGCATTAGTTTATGCTCCAAGAGAGGAGAGAGGAAACAGCATCTTAGAATGGCAGGTTTCTGCAACTAAAGTTGATTTCGGGAGAGAGAGAGAGAGAGAGAGAGAGAGAGAGAGAGAGAGAGAGAGAGAGAGAGAGAGAGAGAATCCTTATTTAATAACAATCATTTTTCCCTTGGATAAAAATCTAGCCCCTATGAAAGGATTTAAGATATGACATGATTCATGCCCAAACTCTGAATTTGTTAAAAATCAAGCCTCGCTGGCCATTTCCTTGAACATTTACTTCATTCTTATCTCAGATCCATTATGACATTTACAGAATTTCACACACAAGACTTCTAATAGCTTAAGCTATTAAAGGAAGCTTTATAACATTGTAGTTAAAAGCATGGGCCTTGAAATCAAATAATAAAATTTATGAGCAA
This sequence comes from Myrmecophaga tridactyla, assembly GCA_004026745.1. NCBI lineage: Eukaryota > Metazoa > Chordata > Mammalia > Pilosa > Myrmecophagidae > Myrmecophaga > Myrmecophaga tridactyla. The sequence continues at coordinate 26,039 of PVIY010009225.1, read as the reverse complement.
GTGCTAGTAATAAGTGTTTTATATACATTGTTTAGTTCAGTCCTCCCGAAGCCCTTATACTGATTTTGTAGAGCAACTAAATTTGAGAGACTTGCAGAAGGTTGGACAGTTCTTATGTGGCATGGTTCGGATCCGAAGGCAAGTCCGTCTGGTGCCAGGACCTATTTACACTCTGAAACAATACTTTTAATTCCTTGAGGATGTTAGCATCCTTTCTTTTGAAATCTCATTTGTATCGGGGTAGCAGCTTTATTCTATCAATCTGTACAGAGAGCACTCTCTCTACTGCAGTCCAAAAGTTCTTCGAAAGGCTTAATATTTATTTATGATGAGATGGAAAACAGTTCTGTGGCATTGTTGGTCAGGAAACACCTTTTGAAGCTTCTCTGTTTACAGGTTCTAAAACAAGTAGAAGATGTATCCATTGACCTCTAGAGGGTGGAAAACTCACTGCTTCCCCCCATACCTTCCCTTTCACTTCCTCTCCAAGGAGAAGGATTGCTACGGCTGGATAAGCTTTAGGGTCTGTTGTGGTTGACAGAGAGAGATGGAATTTTCCTATTTCTAAGCAGGCTGGAGCATTAAAGTGGCCTGAGGCTTGTTCCTTCTGGGAGAGAATCTGATTGTTTCTCTCTCTTTTTGGGGACTCCTCTTTGTTTCCCTAAGTGCTAGGTAAGACAGGCTTGCAGATTAATCCTTTGGCAATGCACACCATATTCACTCTCTACTTTCAAACACACATCAAAAACAAATTAAACAAGAAATAAAACAAAGCTTCAGTAAGCTCTCCTGGTGTTGTTGAGGCTGCACCCTGGCTTGCAGCTTTTCTCTACCTTCTCACTGAAGGGACTTCCAGCACTTTCTCACTCTGGTGTGGCCAGATCTAACACTTGGATTTGGTGTTGGGGAGAAGGAGGCGAAAGGGGTCTCGGGCTTACTTTGGCATTTGACCAAGTCAGTAACAGAATTCTTCCGACTTGAAGCTTAGCTCAGGAAAGCTCTGTCCAGGTTTGCGACAACTCTCTGGTGAATAATAAAGTGTTCTTTTACTGAGCTTTGCTTTCTGTACATACTTTCTTGGGGACATGGTGAGCAGATTTGTTTCCTGGCTAAATACCATCTTAATCACCCCGATTAGTACATACATTTCCCTTGCAGAATTAAAATCTAAAAGCAGATTCAGGAAACAAGTTTGAGAAAACTACATAATGAGGTAAATCCTCTGGCATCTTCATAGGGACATTGGTTTTTGTCCCACTTGTTCTTCACCAAGCTATAGGCATTCATCAAGAGTGGCAGTTTGGACTGAGGCAAACTTAGCGACCTGTAAATGAGTCTATCACCTGTAGGACTGCCAGGAAATTCCTCTGCCAGAAATCCCACTTTTGGATGGTGGTGAGCTGGGAAATTTATTACTCTTCAGTGAGGAATTGCTTTGTGCCAGCATCCTGTTAATTACTGGACACATTAAATGAGGTTGAATATCATTATAGTCAGCCCCTGATATACTCCGATGTACACATTATTAGTCCCATTTTAGAAATGATCAAACGGAGGATCAGAGAGAGAAAGACTCTTGCTGCAGATAACACAGCGGTGCTGAAACTCTATGCTGCTTCTCTACTAGAGTCAATTCTGTGATTCTTGAAAGTCATTAGTCTTCAGGAGTTAATCTTCAAACTGCACATTTCACAAGGAGGCATTGCCACTTTATGTGGCTTAAAGTGAAGATTCAGAGCTTGGGGAGAGGCACTGGGGGAGGGCTTGTGGATCAACTCATGTAATTTGTGCTCTAAAAAACCATCTCCACATTTTGACCTCCTGGCTCTTCTACGTTAGTTCTAATGTCACACTAGTCTCTCCTTTTTTTTTTTTTTTGCATTAAGCTTAAGAATGTCTTTGTGAAATGTAAAAAAAAAAGAAAAATGATGGAGGGAGATAGTGTAAAAACTCATCTCAGATCTCAAGCTTTGGTCTCAAAGTTTTGTTCAACCCAAACATACCTTGGTGCAACAAAGCAAAATTGAGTTTTGGTAAATCTTTGGCAAACTCTTCAGCATCCATGGTCCACTGAAACACGAGCAGGAATTCACTTAGAAACAGTTTCACCAAATTAGCTAGTTAGTTTGTGTAGTCCAAAGGAAATGAGACCCAGGACTGCTAGTTTTCGACAGGGACAAAGGGAAAGACAAATCTGGGGACAGTGAGCCTGGCAGGCCACCAGAAAGGGGTCATCGGCTAGAGCTGGGTAGTTCCTGGAGTCTAGGGAATTGGCCAACTTTGAATTGTCCAAAGATCACAAAAAAACAACTCTTCTTTCTTCAAATGCATGTGCTCCAAGCAGGACCATGGCTGGGCCTGAGCAAGGGATCCTGGGTTGCTTTCACTCATCAGTGCCTTGGCTGGTAGGTACACACTCAGGGGCACTTGGCCTAGCTTTTTGGACCCATACCAGAAAACTTACTTTTGAAGTGGTTTGGAAAGCTTGAAAAGAGATGTGCTTCATGGTTTTGGTATTGCTGCCAAAGAGAAAAGATTCTGCTTCTCGTCAGCTGTTTATTTTTACTCTCTGTATTTCTCTAGCATGTTTTGTTGATGTCCCTGGTTATGCTGACACAGAGGTGGTGTAGTTGAAGTCAGAGGAACAGGAAAGGAACTCTTTGCTCTTCTCTCAATTCCAGGGCAGTCTGGGAACAGACCATGGATGTCCGGATGCTTGCATGCAGGTAGGCTGGAGATCCGCAATTCTTTTGAATGAGGCTGGACATTCTTTATAGTTTCCCCAGACACAGGAGTTGGCAGGGCTTGAAAAAGAATCACTGGCAGGAAGTTCATTTTCTTTATCGGTACCTCCCCAGCCGTAAAACTAAAAGCTTTTTACGTAAATCATGTTTGTTATCTCATGGGAGTGGGAGAACATTTCCTTCAGAGATCTTCCCAGCTGGACTTTAGTCCTAGGGATTTGAGAGTTTTATTAGTTTATTTGAATTTGAAGGGCATTGCTAATTGATGTTTCTCATCTTTTCCCCGTCTTGGGGCTTCTGATTTTGCATCACTTGGCTTTCTTCCCCAAATCTCAGATTCCTGAAAGTGAAATCCTCTCATTCAGAACTTCATCATCTTTCACTTAATGAGAACAACATTCATCTATTGTGCCAGCTTTAATCTCATCACTTCATGACTTCTGTTTGAGTTTCTTCTAACTATTTGACCTGGGACTAAATCACTCTCGTACACAGCCATTAGAATGGAAACCCTGACTTGTGTCTAGGGACCTTCCAATTTGCACTTCGTTAATGAATAAAAATATGACTCTGAACAGACTTATTTTTTTAAGATTTAAAAATAAAACACCTGACATCACATCGAATCCAATCTCCACGTCTGCTGTCAAGTAATAAGTCAGGAGTCTTGTGACCAAAAATCGACAGTATAACTAACCTGCTGTGTGACTTCAAGTAGACCACATCATTTTTCCTCCCTTTGTTTCTTCATATAGAAAATATGTATTGCTAGGTCTGTCCCACTTAGCTCACAGGGTCACTGTATGAAGTCATGCACTGCAAAGTTTATTTAAAGTATAAATAGAGAGCTACACTTGAGTATATCTTACCTCATCATTTATAAACTTCTCCACTCCTGGCCCAGTGCGGGAGGGAGGTTCTCTCTTTGGTAAAAAGGCATCCCTCTCCTCAACGTCATCTAAGATCCCTTCTGCTCCTGGCTTTTCCAGGATTCTACTCATTGCTTTCCCACCTCTCATCTGCATCTTCAATCTCTCTACTTCTTTGTGCTTTCCATTAGCATTTAAATACGAATCTTCTATTCAAGAAATAGTGTCTTCTATTTTGGAGAAACCCTTCCTTTGATTCTCTGTGCCTTTCTATTATCAAACCATGCTCCTTTCCCCTCACAGAGCCAAATTTTCCTCAAGACTTTTCCACACTCACTGTCTCTTCTTCCTCATTTTCCTTTCATTCTTTATCGAGCCCAACTTGGCTTCTATTTCCATCATGCCCGCAAAACTACTTTTGCTAAGATCACCAATAGCCTCCTTATTTCAGCAACATTCAGTAGAGTAGACCTCTCTCTCTGGATTGAAATTTTCTTTGAGGGGGACTTCTTTGACTTCACATTTTGCTAATTTTTTTTGCCCTTCCCTTTGCTAAACTCAGACATTTTTTCTCTCCAGTTCCTCCTTTACCCAACCTCTTAAAGTTAAAGTTCTTCAGGATTTGTTCTTGGGTCCTCTTTTCTTCACACCCAACAGAGACTGTAGACAAGATCTTATTAATTTTCATGCCTCTAAACGCCTCTCCTATGCTAATAGCTCCCAAATAAAAATCTGCAGTGCAGACTTCTCCTGCTAAGCACCAAACCATTTGTCCAACTTGTTTCTTGATACGTTGACTTGGATTTTCACAGGCATCTTTAGAACCAGAACTCTTGAGTGCTGCCCCCAAATCTCTGTCTCTTCCTAAATCTATTCATTTGTTAATTTATTTCTACCCCAATCTTCCAGTTCTTCATAAAAATCATCTTCATTTACCTTCTTGCTTCTGACAGAAACCCAGCCAGCAATCCTTGGTGCCTTTTCTTTCCTACTACCCCTCTACCATCACCACTTGCAATCAAATCCTGTTATTCTACTTCCAAAATATATCCTAGAGTAATCCACTCCTGCCAGCCTCATTCTCATCTCTCATCTGGACGATAAACATATACTCCTCTCCACTCTTGAGGCCTTCCAACACATTCTCTATAGAGCAGCCAGAGTGACTCTTTAAAGATTTCAATTAGATCATGCCTCTTTGTTTAAAAATCTCTAGTGGTTTCCCATCTATAAGGAAGCTCTGCTAAACTGTAACCTCTAAGTATGCAAGGACAAGGTCAGCCTGGCTCATTTCTGTTTATCCAGAACCTAACACAGTCCCCTGAACCCAGCATGCAATTAACACATTGACCTAGCCCTTGTCTATCTCTCTGGCTTCACCTCTTGCCCCAGTACTCATATGACTCAGTCACAATGTTCTTTCTTCAGATCCCCAAGCTGGCCCAGTTCTGGCTGTCTCTGAGTTGGTTGGGTCAGTGATGCACTCCCACTGTCCTTCCTCTGTTAACTGGCATTCCCTTATATCCTTGTTACTCCAAGCATTGTCCAAGGCCAGTAGCAGGGCCATCCCCTGGCAGCTTGTTAGAAATGCAGAGACTCTCAGACCCCATCCCAACCCAAATGAATTAGAATCCGCATTTTAATAAAGTCTCCAGATGACTCACGTGCTGTAGATCTCAGCCCAAGTATTAGTTCTTTGGAGACATCTGCCCTAACTGGCCAACACACTAGATCACCTAATGTATTCACTCATAGCACTTGTGACACCCAAGAGGCAAAGAGAGTGAACCATAGGGAGGAAGGCAGGGAGGTGAGTCCACCAACCAGAAGCTGATTACTTAAGAATTTTGCGTAAGGCTGACCCTATCAAAAGCTTTAGATTGTGTAGAGGAGCACACAGAGCTGAAGAATCTGTTTTGAGCAAGTTGAAAAATATGAAACATTTTGTTCACTTTGAAAAAATATTTGAGTTCATTCTGAAAACAACTTTAGATGATTGTTTAGCTCTGATTTGGCCCATTATGACACCACAGAATAAATTCATAGCAGTGAGGCATTATTGGCTTGTGTTTTCCAATATTTCATTGATCCATGGTTTTGGCATCGTGAAAAGTTTGGATAGAATGCTTAGTGTTTAATGTGGTTTGATTCCAGCTTTGTTGGAAGTCAATTGTTCAGTGTTTTGTTGAAAACACTTTATAGACATTGCATGGTGGATTGATTAGCTGTGGTTCCTGGGGTCTTCTGTGGATTTTGTCAGAAGTCCAATAATGACATTACTGCAGACTTCCAGCATTTCACAAGGAACATACAATGAGTGTTCAATAGATAAACTAAGTCACAATTTGTGACTGTGTAATGAAAGAAAATGCACTAATTAAAAATAAACTTCCCTTACTTTGAAAGTGTTTCTAAGGTGTCATTCTCCTGTGCTTTTTGTGAAATATTTTGTTGCCTCTATTGCTAAATATCTCAGAATTTTATAGAGACCAAAATATTCTATTAATTTAACTGGAAAACTTGTTGGAGTTATTCAACAAATTGAAGGTGCTGGCAGAGTTGCAGATTTGAAGTATAATCCCACTCATTCCTTGACTATTACAAGCTGTTCCCTGTTTGTTAATAATAGAGCTGATGAGAAGTTAGTTTGAGAGGAAAGCTGGTTGCAGGTGGTAGTGCTATTTAGACAGATTTGACATTTGTTGCAAGACATGGAGGTAAAGCGAAACAGAAGTTAAAATCAGCCCTATGTCAATATTGCACGCTGTAAAATTTCAAGGAGTTTCTGAGGACACTGAGGGAGGAAGTTCAATAGAATTCCAAGAGAATGAGATAAGGACCAACATTTGTTGATTACCTCCTATGGGGGCATTTTAAGCATCACAACTACCCGTCATGGTAGGTTTTATGTGTTCCATTTTACCCAGATGAAAATTTGAGCCTCAGAACCCATGCTTTCCCCCCTGGTTATAGATTAGAATCACTGGAATGGTATTTTAAAAAGCACATTGCGTGGGCTCCACAGTCAGAGATGCTGGGTGGGAGGTGGGCATGCATGTTCCTGGGTATCCTGTGTCTTCAGGCTGCCCTTTCTAGAGCTATTGTGAGATCCCTCTTGATTTTCCACTTAGGCCTAATCACTTCTAGGGAGCCCCTTTGCCAGAGCCAGCTTTGCTTCTTTCTTTTCTTACTTCAACCCTCTACCCCAACCTCAGCCGGGCATTAGGAGAAAATCAATATCTACATTTTCTCTGCAGTCCAACAAATAATCTCAAGGATTGTTGCTTATTAACTCATTGGCTTCCTAGCTAGTGGCATTCAGACTGGGAGAAGGAGCCCTAGAATCTTACCACTCAGTCAGGCATCTGTCTGTCAATAGTTTCATTTGTGAAATAGGGAGGGAGAGGATGAGAAATGAACAGAAGAGGAAGTCTCTTTGTGGCCCCGAGATTGTAAGGGAAGTTGGTGACCCCTCATTCCTTCTCCACCTCCAACTACTCTGTTTTGCCCCTGCCCTCATTCTGGCTTCCCCTGGATGCTGAGCTATCCTTACTTCTTCTAATAATCTTCCTTCTACTCCTCTTGAACAAAGGAGCTTGGTTTAAGAACGGGGGGTGGTGGCGGGTGCTGGCCTGCATGAAGCCACATTAATTCAGGAATCCTGATTAAACCAGGGAATGTGGAATGCCTTTCACTGGAGAAGAAAAGTTCCTATTTTTCACATGTGCCAGCTTGATCATGCTTTCCTCGGACATAATCAGTTCAAGCCAACACTGTGCAAGCATGCACATTTTACTTTCTTCTTGGTTAAGTGTTGAACTAAACAATCTTTCAGTTTCCTTAAAACTCTAACATTACATGCTTCTAAAGCAGAACTCCTTTTTCAGTCCTGGTGTGTCCCAAGTCTGGCTTCTGTGGGTTGACCAAGACTCTCTTCTCTTTTTCTATTCATCTATTTTTTTCTCTCTGATGATCCAACATATATTTCAACATTTTTTAACCTAAACAATTCAAATTTCTATCACTTATCTCCCTCTATGAAGCTGGCCTTGGATAATGCTTTTGTCAAGAAGAATGAAAAATAGACAAGGCTGAATATAGTTAAACTGTGTATAATATATGATAATTAATACAATATAATATAATTAATATAATGCTAGGTGGCCACATTCTGAAAAGGAAGTAGAATTACTCCTATTTAGCTCATCATTAAATCCCCAGGCAGAGCAGGTCAAGAAATATAAAATCCTAGAATCTTTCAACTACCAAACCTGGGTATCTTCTCACTGGCTTTTACTGAGGTTTTTCATATATGTTTTGCCACTAGTTGATTCCTAAACTGCTTGGCCCAAATGGAATATAGCATGGAAAGTCAGGGATTGACATATGGGGACATATCAGGAGAGCTGACAGTTAAATATTCAGGAATTTCATGAACTGGTTGTTAAACTGTTGGCAGTTTGAAATCGACCATGGTGGGACTATTTGCACCATTGAAATCAGCAGATGCTACAGATCCAGGTGTTTGAGTTTTCCAGAGCTACTGTGACACATACCCCACATTAGTTGGTTTAACAACATGACTTTATCGTCTCAGGGTTTCAGAGGCTAGAAGTCCAAAATCTGAGTGTTGGCGAGCCCATGCTTGCTCCCTGAAGTCTGTGGCGGTTCTGATGCTGGCTTACAGAAATCCTTAGGGTTCCTGGCTTGTGTCCCTATCTCCCATCACATGGTCATCTCTCTATTCCTTGTGTCTGGTAGTCCCGTTTCCTCTGACTTCTGGCTCCTCTGACTGCATCCCAACTTCCTCTCTTAATAAGGCCTCAGTCATACTGATTAGGACCCTCCCTCATTCAGTGTGGCCACACCTAAATGGGATCGCAGAAGATCCTATTCACAAAGGAGTCCACACCTTAACTAATACATCATCAAAAGATCCTCTTTACAAATGGGTTCACAACCACGGGAGCCTGGACTGAGATTGAGAACATGTCTCTTGTTAAGGGCATCTGACTCAATCAACCACACGAGATGCCCCACCCTCTCAATAGCTATTTACTAGCACACCACTTTTATTCTTGTAAAGATTCAGAATTCTTGTAAATGTTCACAGACCCTCCTATAGCTCTCTTTCTCACGCAGAATAAAGCCAATAACCTTACAATGGTCATAAGGTCCTAAATAAGCTGGCACTCTTGTCCTTCCTACTGCATCCTCCTGGTACCCTCTGCGGTCTGCTTCACCCATATTTGCCAGGCGTGCTCTGGGCTTTTCTTCCTGGAACACTCTTCTCCCAGGTATCTGCAGAGCAAGCTCCCCTTACTTTCTTAAGTCTTCGCTCAGATGGCATCTTCTCAGTGAGACCTTCTATATTAATTTCCTATTGCTGCTGTAACAAATTCCTACAAATGTAGCAATTTAAAAGAACACACACTCTCTTGGGGAAAATCTGTTTCCTTGCCTTTTTCAGCTTCTAGATGCTGTCCACATTACTTTCCAGCTAGTAAGTGTATCACTCCACCCTCTGTCATCACATCCCTTCTTGAACTCTCCTGACTCCCTCTTTTACTTATAAGAAACCTGGTGACTACACTGGACCCCATCCAGATGATTTGGGATAACCTCCCCCATCTGAAGATCCTTCATTTAATCACACCTGCAAAGCCCCTTCTGCCATGTAAGAATGAGGACATCTTTGGGGGATGGCATTATTCAGCTTATGACACCTTCCTTCACCACCTTATTTAATTTTGCATCTTCTTCTTCCCAGCATTCTTTATCTCCCTTCCCTGCTTAATTTTCCTCTGTACCACTTATCACCTTCTGACATATATATTTTGCATATTTATTTTGTTGATGGTCTTTCTTCCCCCATTGGAATGTAATCTGCAACAGAGTGAATAAACTTATTTATATCTTATCTGTATTTTCATCACCTAGAACAGTGTCTAGCTCATAGTAATCATAGTATAAGCACAGTAAGTGTGTAGATTTGTATATGAATGAATTAGGTTGAGAAGGGAAAGAAGCTGACATGATCTGCACAGTTCTCCAGTGATGGGAAATGGCCATCTGGTGGGGCCAGAGGAAGTTGAACGGCTCCAGAGGTCACTCAGGGCAGAACTGAATTGCTCACATAAAAGTATTTGCCCAAATTCTATCTTTTTGTCTTTTCTCTCTATTTCCTTTTGCTCTTTCTTTGGAATATGTTCAAAATTTTATATTAGTTTCTGACTCTAGATTATAAATTCCTTAAGGAAAGAAACTGTCCCCCTATATCTTTCTATAACTCTTCCACTCTGTCTTGTATAATGCTATATTTAATATTGGTTGACAAATATATATATTTTTGATTTCTTGCCTTAATTCCTTAGAATTTAGTCTAAAGGGAGAAAGGAACCAACGCTTTCAATTTTCTGTTTCTTTTTTTTTCCTGGAAGGGAGAGGAAGGTCTTTTGTAGCCTCAGAGCTATTCACTGGTACAACAAAGTTTCTATTAATTTTGGTAAGAATAAGTTGTTGTTACAAGGAACAACTTCTATGTTAAATTTCACAATTTGTTTATGTAAAGGCAGAAGGTTCTATTTTACAAAGATCTGTATTTTAAAATGTCAAGATACTTTTCTTGGGCGGCTGCCGTGGCTCAGCAGGCAGAGCTCCGACCTGCCCTGCTGGAGGTCTGGAGTTCGATCCCTGGTGCCTCCTGCCCATATGCAAATTAAAAAAAAAAAGATACTTTTCTTGATAATATTTTATGATTTGGAGAAAATAAAATTCTTATTAGAGTTCTCAACTCCATGTTGAGAATATGTTTTGATATTTGTCTGTGGTGGCCTGAGAGTGGGAATCATGGGTTAAAAAAGATATACCTGCCATCTACCCATAGGTTAGAAAACATACATAAGCATCTACATGGAATCCTCATTGGGTATTTCGGTTAGTTATATTTATTTATTCCAGATTAAAGTTAATATATAATAAGGGAATATTTTCTGTTGCTGTCTCAGATATTATGACAAGAAATTTCCTTAGAAAAACAACAGTGTGTTATAAGGACAGTGGGTGCTCTAACATCCTTTGCCTTCAAGGCATGGCAAACAATTTGAATCAATCCAGTAACCTTATCAAGCACAAGCAAACAGTAAAATGAAAATCGTTTATCTGAAAGAGCAGGTTGGAAACTTCCTTGTACATCTTGAGGGCGGCTCACTTAACCCTGCCAAAGTTTTGCTCCAGCAGAGCAGGACATGAATTTTTGATTGCCCCAGTAATCAAGCTCTTTAGAGTTTCATGGTGTTTTCTCCCTCATATAGTCTGTTATGTTGAACATTGTTGACATTCTGCTTGCACTTGCCAAGGGTAGAGTAAAAACTTGCTCTGAGTAATACTATATAAACATCGAAAGAAAGAAGTTTGCCATAGGAACTGAAGTTCAGTTACATGCTCTATACAAAGTCACTTACGGTGGAGGGCGGTGAACCTTTCAAGTGAGTTTTAGATAACAGAAACTGCTCTCTTCGTTGGATTTGTGTGGTAGAAAGGAAGGGAAATCCCCAAATTATCTGGCCAACATGTGTAAGGCTCAGTCCCCTGTTTCATTCCCTTTAGATCTTTTCCTTACACTGTTTCCATGTATAGAGAGAACCCTCAAATGAGGCCAAAGGAGAAATCCTAGGAATTTATCAACTATTCCCATGACACTACCTTAGCTCAAAAACATTTCGCAGTTCTTATTTTTGAATTGTCTTCACAGCAAGTGATAAGCCCTATGAAGAAGTCAGCCTTACCAGTTTTCAGTAGCATTTTAGGGTCACATATAGTGGACATAACATGGACTTTGGAGTCTTACAAAGCTGTTTTGATTCTGGTCTCTGCCTTCAGTAGATGTGGGGTTTTAGACAAGTTATTTAATCTCTTTGAGCCTCAGTTTTCCGGGTATAAATTTGTTGCCTTATAAATTTGTTGTGTGGATTAAATTCAATCATGTGTACAAATCTAGTACAGTTTCATTCATTCATGTGTTCATTCATTTAACACATTTATTTGTGGAAAAGTTGGCATGGAAAGAAGAAGGGACTGTTCCTTAACATTGGGGGAAAGTGGAGAGAATTTACAGAAATACAGGCTCGGTTTGTATGGTTTTTGCAAGTTTTTAAAATAAAATAAAATCACCTGGAAAGGCAAAGGCTTATCACTAGATATGCTAAAAATATCCAAAAAATCATTTCCAAAAGAACTTACAAAAAGTTTTGAAGAAAATGATTGGCCAAGGTGGAATAACGGATCATATCAAGGTTTTAAAGTATTTGTTCTAGTTTGCTAGCTGCCGGAATGCAATATACCAGAAACAGAATGGCTTTTAAAAAGGGGAATTTGAGTTGCTAGTTGACAGTTCTAAGGCCGAGAAAATGTCCCAATTAAAACAAGTCTATAGAAATGTCCAATCTACGGCATCCAGGGAAAGATACCTTGGTTCAAGAAGGTCAACAAAGTTCAGAGTTTCTCTCTCTAGTCAGAAGGCACATGGTGAACACAGTCAGGGTTCCTCTTGCGTCTGGAAGGGCACATGGTGTACACGGCGTCATCTGCTAGCTTCATCTCCTGGCTTCCTGTTTCATGAATCTCCCCAGGAGGCATTTTCCTTCTTCATCTCCAAAGGTCGCAGGCTGGTGGACTCTGCTTCTTGTGGCTATGTTGTTCTGCTCTCTCTGAAGTGAGACAGCGCGTGGCGAACACAGTCAGGGCTTCTCTCTCAGCTGGAAGGGCACATGGCAAACATGGCGTCATCTGCTAGCTTTTTCTCCTGGCTTCTGGTTTCATGAAGCTCCCCAGGAGGCGTTTTCCTTCTTCATCTCCAAAGGCTGCTGACTCATGGACTCTCTGCTTCGTGGTGCTGCAGCATTCTCTGCTCTCTCTGAATCTCTCATTCTCCAAAATATTTCCTCTTTTATAGGACTCCAGTAAACCAATCAAGACCCACTCAAATGGGTGGAGACATGTCATCACCTAATCCAGTTGAACAACCAACCACTCTTGACTAAATCACATCATCCAGGGAGATGGTCTGATTGCAGTTTCAAATATACAGTATTGAATAGGAATTATTCTACCTTTATGAAATGGGAATTTGATTAAAACATGGCTTTTCTTAGGGGGCATACTTCCTTTCAAACCAGCACAGTATTCAACCAACATTTATTGGTGTCTGCTCTGTGCATGGTGCAGGTCAATTGCAGTGGGTGTAACAAAAATGAATTGGAAAGTCTCTGACCATAGGTGCACGGTCTATGGTGAGGTATAATGAGGTATATGAGTGAGGTATAGAAAATACTACATGCTCAGGGCTAGAGGAGCTGGCCAGTGAGTGTAACTGTGGGCACAACAGAAGACAACATAGAGGAGGTGCTGTTTGAGCTGATTGTGAAACATGAGGAGGATTTTAGCAGGCAGATATGAGATGTATTTTTTTGTTGTTGTTGTTAAAGTTATATCACTTACTTAGGCACTGGTTTGGCATTTCTATCTCATATCCTCTTTGGACATCAATTCTTAAGAAACCCACATTTTCTATGCCAGGATAAGAAGAGAGGAGCGATTCTGTTTGTGTAATATCTTCCACAGAAATTCTCCCTGTTGCCAAGCTTACTTGTAGAGCTGAAGGTTGTCAGACTTCTTGTAACAAATGCATTGTGGAATTAAATTACAATCCATTGCTTCTTGTGTTGGAGACTTATGCTTACCTCAGTGCTTCCAGGGGGGACTGGTCTGCCTTCTGTGATTTATTTACAGACCAAATGATAACAAATAACAATTCCCAGGCTCAAACCTACAGCAAGGGTTGGAAATAGTTTCAGCTTTGTGATTTGCACTGGCATATGTATCCTTCCAAAATTATTGCTTTTACTGAACCAGTTGCAGGGTTCTATTAAGTGTGGTGATGTCATGAAAGTGCTTTGTAGACCACAAATTTCTATTGGTATTATTATTACTAAAGCCACATATACTTTCCTGAATATTGGATGATGATTTTAGAGAGTATATGGCTTTTAACTATGAAATTATTCTAAAGCATGTAGAATTTTGGGTATGAATCTTTCCTTTGGGAACATCATGGCTATTTTTAAAATTTCCTTGATTTACACTTTTATTATACCGTGAATTAGCAATTAAATGAGTTAGAGTTTTTGAGATGTAGTAAGTTCTCATAGAAATTTTTATTCTATCATGGAAAAGTCTAGATAAATAACATTGCGTTTGTCTCATGGGCCATCATTTTGAAGGGTGATTTAAGACCATAAGAACTACTGACTTACCTTTTCCAAAAAGGCAACTAAATGTCTTGTATCTTAAATATGATTTCATCTTGCCTATCTTCGATTAATTGAAACAATAGGCCACCACAAACCTTAACTGAAAATTCTTATTTTTGTAAATAGAAAAGGAATTTGAAATGTTTTGCTTTCTTGGACCTGTTTCCTATACCCCAACATCATAAAACATTCTTGTTGCCTCTTTGGTTTCTTTTATTTTTTTTTTCTTGATCAATCAAATTAATAATCTGAATTTTCTCACCCTTCTCTTGACAAAAACAGAATCCGGCTCATTCTCTCTCCCACCCTGCCACTGTCCCTTTCATTCCTGTAGTTCTTTTTATTTCCACCTTGATCTCCAATTCAGAAAGCCTTGAGTTTGCCAAATCTCCTCACCCAATTCCTGTTGGTTTTCCTTCACAGCTTCTCTTAAATCTCCAATCTTTCCATTTCTGTGGTTTAGACTTTAGTCATTTATTTTAAGAGATTCCTTGTGGTACAATAGATCCATTTTGTGTATTACAACAATTAGAGTGAATTGCAACATTACTTAGTGATCCATAAATATTCTCTTTATTATTATTATTTTTGCTATTTTTTAAACGGAGGGTCAAGAAGGGCAGCGTTTGGTTGTCAATCTGAACTTAGGCCTTAACTTTTCTCAGGATATTAGTGATACCAGCTAAAATTTTGAACTTTAAATGCCATTCAGTGAGCTGGAAAAAATAAGAATTTTATTTTACTATGAACTGAGAAGAGTTTCAACATTTGACCATTGTATTGACACCAGTATAGTTTCAAATTTAAAAGAAACTGGGTTGCCTTTTACCAATGGAATGTCCCAGGTATCAGTCCTCAGGTGCCTTTCTATCTATACTCATCTCAATGTAATCTCATAAAGCCTGAGGGCATTAAATATCTTCAATCTGCTGATGCTTCGCAAATGTGTATCTCTGACCCTGGACTCTAGACTTACATCTCTAAGACTCATAGACAATGCAAATGTCCACATGTCCACAAGAGAATTCTTGATTCCCCCACTCCCTGCCACTCCCCTTTCTCCCTACACCTGCTCTTTCCTTAGCCTTTCCTATTTCAGTCAATGGCGACTCCATTTTACCAGTTACTCGATTAGGAAACTCACCTGATTCCTCTGTTTCTTAAACCCCCCATCAGCAAATGCTGCTGAAATAGACTCGGCATCTTACCTCTTCTCACCATATCCACTGCATTCATTCTACTTCGAGCTATCATCACTGACCTCCTGAATTATTGAAATAGCTGCTTAACTAGGGCCCCACTTTCCACCTTTGTCCCCTGAATTTTATTCTTCACTGAGCAGCTGGAACCAGCCTTTTAAAATTTAAGGTGGATCATTTTATGCGTCTGCTTAAAACTTTCCAATGTTTTTTCAGATTAAAGTAACAGCCAGTATCTCACCATGGCTAACAAGGACTTAAATCATCCTGTTCCTTGACTCTTCTCTGATCTCCTGCCCAACCATTCTCCTCTCTGTCATTGCAAATCCCAAAGATGACAGGCAGGATGTGCTACCGCCACAGGTCTTTGCACTTGCCATGGCCCCCACTTGCTTGGAACATCTTTCACAAGGTATTAGCATGGCTCACCTCCTCTCCCTATTTAAGTTTTTGCTTAATTATTACCCCATTATCAGAGGCGATTTTCTGTCCACTTCATTAAAATAATGTCCAGCACTCGGACATTATTTTCTCTTCCAGTGTCCTACTTTTTTTTTCTTCTTCTTTTTTTCCCAAACCCGTCATCTTTAATAAATTCACCCTGGGGGTGCGAGGGTAGCTCAGTGGTAGATTTCTTGCCTGCCATAAGGGAGACCGGGGTTTGAGTCCCAGCCCATGCAATTCCAAAGGAAAAAAGCAAACAAGCAAATGAAAAACCAAACAAATAAAAAAAAAAAAAATTCAGCAGATGGTGCGGCAATAGGGGATACTCACATGGAAAAAAAATGAAATGTGACTCGCGTCATACAGCATACAAAACAACCACAATGACAACAGCAACTCATCCTGCGTGTATGTGCGCGTGCGCACATGTGCATGCACGCATGTCAGGCCTGGGGCGGCACCCATTCAGCTGGCGAGGTCCATGACTTCTGCTTCTCGTTGCAACTGTAGATGCACCAGGGGTGGGTGAACATCAGGTGCTCCTCAGAGCTGAGGACCCAAGCCTGTGCGGTGATCACAGGGTGGACCTGTTCGCTCACGCAGTCCCTGAGCTCCCCGTTGAAGTCTGTGACATTTAGGGTGAGCTCCCATGGCTGGTCCCCAGGGAACTCCCCAAAAGAGAAAGAAGTGTTTGCCCCGGAACAAGCCCGGCAGCTCGGGAACAGACAGACTGCGGTACTCCCGGCAATCCTTGCTGTCTGTGAATCTGGTTCACGGGCCCTCCCCTTCTTCTCACTGGCCATGGTGGTGGTGGAGATGCCTCTGTTCCTTCTGCTCAGCTGCCCTTCTCAGCTCATCCTCGGGGTCCCTGGAATCTTCTGCCCTATTTTCCTGCTGTTCTTCCTCCTTGGGAGTATCGTCCTGGGGCTCTGGCGAGGCTGGTGTGGTCCGGGCCGGGGGCCTCTGGGGTGAGCTGGGTCCTGCTGCCTCGGGGAGCTTGGTTTTGGTCAGGCGGGAGGGCAGCAGCTGACAGCCCAGCACCCACTCTTTACACACGAGGCGGCCTCCGAGGCCTAGGACCTGGGTGTACTTTCAGCCTCCAGCTCTCGGGCCTGTCCCCGAGCTGCGAGCAGAAAGGGTTCTGGAAACCCCTCAGCGCCACCACACCCTGAAGGATCTTCCTAGCTCCCGGGGACTGCCTGGGGCCTCCTGAGCTTGGTGCTTGCTCCCCGGGGCTCCCTTGGCACTGCCTGTGTGCCGGGGCTGGGGTGAGGGTTGAGGTGGGGCTGGCAGTGCGTGCACAATTTGAGACTCTCCAGGGCGGGCTGATGGTTTGCTGGGCATCTTCTGTTCTTGGTTCAAATCCACCTTTCTCTCCACCTTAGGAGACTCCTGAGGCATGGAGGCCTGCAGTGCAGCAGGTCCTGCCTGGTCCCTTGCCCGGGCTGGGGATGTCTTGTTGACCTGGATGAAGAAGACAAGCCCGGGTGGCAGGTTTTTGCCACTCCTGTTCTCCTCCTTCCACGGAGCTAGCTGAGCTTGGGCACCTTCTGGGATGAGGACTCGGGGGGAGCCTCATCTTGGTCTGGGGAGCTGGGAAGCCATAGGAAACTCAGGCCTTTTAGGGGGCATCCATCCTTGCTGTAGGGCTGGAGGTAAACAATTTTGATGAGGTCCCAACGCTTCTCAGCTGCTACCGGGACCACCTTCTCAGGACCCCAAATGCGAACGTGGTTGGGGTCTGAGCCACTGCAGCTCTCCGAAGGCGCTGTGAGAGATGAGGAGACCAGAAGGACCTCGAATTCTTGCTCCCCGTGCCTTGTGGCCGAGCTGCCCACTGGCACCTCCACGAAGGCGGCGCGGTAGTTCCTATGTCCATCCTGTGTCTCTGCTCCTCCTTCTCCTGCTGGGGGACCACAGAGACGGTCTTCTCGCCTGCCTTGGCAGCCCGCCGTTCTCGGTAAGTGTCCTCCTTGAGAAGGTTTTCTGCACAGTGGATTGACTCTTGGTGGCTGCCAGGCTACCAAGTCGGAGAGGCGGACCTCCGGCCTCGGCATCAGCCTGGCCAGGCAAGTTGGAGGACGATCCAGGATTGGGGTGGGGGTGGGGGCAGTTTATTTTTCCTAATTGCATTCTTGCCACCTGACATTTTGTATACACATTTTATATGCAATTTTTAAAACAAATATGCACATTTTAAAGTTTTTTTTTTCTTTTTTTTTTACTCCTATTTCCTCCCTTCCCTGTGAGGTCCATGGAAACAAGGACTTGATTTTGTTCATTGCTGTATCTCTAGCTCCTAGAAGAGTGCCTGGCACATAGAATGAATGTAGATTGAGTTATGTACCCCAGTAAACACGTATTCTTAATCTTAACCTGCATTCCTATGAGTGTGAAACCCTTTTTAAGTGGGATCTCTTGAAGATGCTATTTTAGCTAAGGCATGGCCAACTGAATCAGTATAGGCCTTAATCCTATTACTGGTGGCCTTATAAAGAGAGAGCCATGGGAAGGAGGAAGCAAAGTCAGCTGGAACCTGGAAGAGGAAAGGGAGGACATCACTATGTAACCAGAAAGTCAAGGAACCAAAGGATTGCTGGCCTCTACAGTCCTCTGGAGGGAGCTCCTGAAATTGTGAGCCAATAAATTCCTGTTGTTTAGACAAACTAGTATGTGGTAGATGTCACAGCGGCCTGGAGGACTAAGAGAGTAGGCGTGCAGGTAGGTACCTATTGCATGCACAAATGAATGTTCTCAAGAGGAACACTTATTTTAAGGGTTGCTTCTGTGCACCAGGAACTGAATATTCATTTGTAAACAAACAATGAACTAAAAATAGGGAAGCAAAATCCTTCTAAAAAGTTTTCTCTTAACCTTTTGGCTAGCTTAATACCCCCAAATGGTTTCTTTCCTTCTTTATTGGAAAGTTGTGAGTTTATAGAACAATTTTACATAAACTATAAGATTGTAATGTACCATACTATTATTAACACCTTGTATTGGTCTAGAATATTTCTTACAATTGATGATAACACATTTCAAAAATTGTACTATTAACTATAGTCCATGGCTTAACTCAGGGTTCACTGGTTGTGTAGTGTAGGTCATGGACTTCAAAAAGTTTATTCTATCACCATACAGTCTAATATTTCCCCTTTTAATCACATTCGGATGTATATTTCAGTGCTGTTAATTATGTTCACAGTGTTGTGCTACCCTCACCACTATTCATTACCAAAACATTTCCATCATTCCAAATAGGAATCCTGAACATTTTAAGCCTTAACTTCTCTTTCCCTATCCTTACCCCAAACACTGGTACCTTTATTTAGATTCTGACACTATGAGTTTTCTTATTCTAATTATGTTAAGTCAAAGAGATAAAAAATATTCATCTTTATGTGTCTGGCTTATTTCAGTTAATGTGAGGTCTTCAACATTTATCGATGTCCATGTATTAGGACTTCATTACTTTTTATGGCTGAATAGTATTTCATTGTATGCATATACCATATTTTATTTATCAAATCTGCTGATGGACACTTGGGCTGCTTTCATCTTTTGGCAATTCTGAATAATGTTGCTATGAATATCAGTGAGAAAATATCTGAGTCCTTGCTTTCAATTATTTGGAGGATGTACCAAGCAGTGTAAATGACAGGTCAGACAGTAGTTCTGTACTTAATTTTCTGAGGCCCTGCCAAACTGTCTTCCATAATGGATGTACCATCTTATATTGCCACCTACAATAAATGTGTCCCTATTTCATTGAATCCTCTCCAACATTTGTGATTTTCCATTTTTTTAAATAGCAGCCATTCTATTAAGTGTGAGATGGTATCTCCTTGTGGTTTTGATTTACATTTCCCTTATGGCTGATTTGATGTTGGGCAATGATTTCACTTGCAGAGTTGGGCTTAGAGAGAGTGAGGTCACATCTGAGCAACAACAGAGGTCCTCCAGAAGTAATTCTTAGGCATGCCTATAGGTAGTCTAAGCTTCTCCATTACCCGCATAAAATTCGCAACAGTAAGCCTCATGAGGGCATGGCCAATTGATTTGGGTGTCCCTAAAATTTGACACTGTATCAGGGGATTCCCTGATGGTAAGGTTTAATAGTTCCATATTCTTTCTCCCATCTGTCAGGGGACTTTGCCCATACTTTTTGATTATCTGTTTAATATACTCTAGGATGTATCAAGACATTACAACAATCTATACAGGATTAAAGAACCTCTTTCTCTTCTGGGCTCCCTGTGTTTCAGTTGTTCAAATGAGCTATACAGATAGGTTGAGGTAGATTATGCTCTACAGAAAATTTCAGTTCCAGAGCAAATAAACCTTTCTTCCATTGGTCTCAAAGACTATGTGTAGTTCTAAAATATAGACACTGTCTTCCTTACCCTTATGTTCTGAATTACTTTAACCCCAACCTGTTCGACTTCATTCTTATCTCTAAATATCAGGTTATATATATAAAACAGCCTCTCAAAATCCAGAAATAATATTGAGAAAGTCTTTTGAGGTACAGAAGCATTTGATTTAGAGGAGTGCCCATTTATCTATTTTTTCTTTTGTTGTTTGTGCTTTGGGGTGTAAAGTTTAGGAGGCTACCTCCTATTACTAGGTCTTGATGATGTTTCCCTACATTTCCTTCTAGAAGCTTTTTGGTGCTAGTTCTTATATTTAGGTGTTTGATGCACTCTGAGTTAATTTTTGTGTATGGTGTAAGATGGGTGTCCTCGTTCATTCTTTTTTTTTTTTTTCCCATGGTAAGGTACCGGGAATCGAACCCTGGTCTCTGGCATGGTAGGTGAGAATTATGCCTCTGAACCACCATTGCCCACCCCTCTTTCATTCTTTGGCTATTGATATCCAGTTCTTCCATGCCCAATTATTGAAAATATTACTTTGTCCCAGTTTAGAGGATTTGTGGACCTTGTCAAAAATCAGTTAACCATAGATTTGGTGGTCTATTTCTGCACTCTTGATTCGATTCTTTTGGTCAATGCTTTTATCTTTGTGCCAGTACCAAGCTGTTTTGACCACTGTGGCTTTATAATAAGTTTTAAAGTCAGGGAGTGTTAATTCTCCCCCTTCGTTATTCCTTTTTTAGGATACTCTAACTATCTGGGGTCTCTTTCCCTTCCAGATAAATTTGGTAATTAGCTTTTCCATATCTTCAAAGTAGGCTGTTGGAACTTTGATTGGTACTGTGTTGAATCTGTAGATCAATTTGGAGAGAATTGACGTCTTAACTATATTTAGCTTTCCTATCCATGAGCAGGGAATGTCTTTCCACCTATATAGATCTCCTTTGATTTCTTTTAGCAATGTTATGTAGTTTTCTGTGTACAAGTCCTTTACTTCCCTAGTTAAGTTCATTCATAAGTATTTGATTTTTTCAGTTACTGTTTTGAATGGAATTTTTTCCTTAACTGGCTCCTCAGCTAGGTCATTGCTTGTGTGTAGAAATGTTACTGATTTTTGCACATTAATTTTATATCCCTCCACCTTGCTGAATTTATTAACTCAGGTAATTTTGCTGTAGATTTCTCAGGATCTTCCAAGTATAGTTATCATATCTTCTGGAAATAATGAGAGTTTTACTTCTTCCTTTCCAATTTGGATGCCTTTTATTTCTTTGTCCTGCCTAATTGCTCTAGCTAGAACTTCTAACACAATGTTGAATAATAATGGTGAAAGTGGGAATCCTTGTCTTGTTCCTGATCTTAGGGGGAAAGCTTTCAGTCTCTGTCCATTGAGTATGATGCTGGCTATCAGTTTTTCATATATTCCCTTTATCATATTGAGGTAGTTATCTTTGATTCCTATTTTTGGAGTGTTTTTATCAGAAAAGGATGCTGAATTTTGTCTAATGTTTTTACAGCATCAATCGAGATGATCATGTGATTTTTCCCTTTTGATTTGCTAATGTGCTGTGTTATCTTAATTGATTTTCTTGTGTTGAACCATCCTTGCATTCCTGGCATAAACCCCACTTGGTCATGGTGTATAATTCTTTTAATGTGCTATTGGATTTGATTTGCTAATATTTTATTGAGAATTTTTGCATCTATGTTCATTAGGGAGATTGGCCTGTAGTTTTCCTTTCTTTTAGCATCTTTACCTGGTTTTGAAATTAGAATGATACTAGCTTCATAAAATGAGTTCCTTTTTCCTCAGTTTTTTTGGGAAAGTTTGAACAGGAGCCTTGTCTTTTTTATTTGGATATATTTTTCATTTATTTTCTTTGTGGTTACCATGGGGTTAAAATTTAACACCCTAAATATATAACATCATATTTGGTTTGATACCAACTTCACCTCAATAACATACACAAATACTTTTCCTAACCCCCCCATCTCCCCACCTTTTTTTGTACCTATTAACACATATCTTTGTATAATGTATGTCCAAAATAATAGATTTATCATTACTTTTTATGTATTTGCATTTTAGCAAATTTTACCTATAGGAAGAAATGGATTTACATATCAAATTATATAATACAATAATACTGGCATTTATGATTATTCAAATGGTTACCTTTACTTTTGGCCTTTATTTCTTTATGTGCTTTGAACCACTGTCTGGTGCCTTTTCCTTTCAGTCTGAAGAACTCCCCTTGGCATTGCTTGTAGGGTAGATCTAGTAGTGATGAGCTCTCTTCATTTTTGTTTATCTGGGAATGTCTTAATTTCTCCTTCATTTTTGAAAGAAAGTCTTGCCAGATACTAAATTTTTGATTGGTAATAGTTTTTTTTTTCAGCAACTTTAAGTATTTCAACCCTCTGCCTTCTTGCTTTCATTGTTTCTGAGGAGAAATTGGAATTTAATGTAATTGGGACTGTCTTATTGCTTTTCTCTTGAAGTTTTCAGAACTCTCACCCTGTCCTTTGAATTCCATAGTGTGGTCAATATAGCATGCTGTGCATTTTTCTTCACGTTTATCCTGTTTGATGTTCTCTGGGCTTCTTGGATTGCATTCACATCTTTTGCTTATTTTATCTGTCATTAATTTTTTGAATATTACTTCTGCCCCTTTCTCTCTTTCTTCTCTTTCTGGGATTCCCATAATGCCTATATTGGCATGCCTAATGGTGTCCCATAGCTGTTTTAGGATATTTTCACTTTTTTAAAAAAAAAGTATGTATTTTTTTAACATTTCTAAAATTTTTGAATAGGTAATACAAGCACATGGTACAAAATTTTGAAAGGTACAAAAGAGTATACAAGAAACAGATTTTTCCCTTCATTCATTTATCTTCAGCCAACAATTACCTCTGGGAACTAACCACTGTTATCAGTTTCTCAGTCATCCTTCCAGACATCCGAGTATTCAAATGAGACTGAGCTCTAACCCAATATAGGTTAATATGTCAAACCATCATGTAGTGCTGAATTTTTCCTCAGAAACATTCAATCCTTCAAAGTGTTCTACCTAAAAAGGGCCCATGATCCAGCTATTTTGGGAAATACATCTTACTCCAGACTCCACTTTGAGATTTAAATTGCATATTATAAAGGCTCTGAGAAAGCAAGAAATATGTCTTATATGTTTCCTATATGTATTTTGCCACAAAACATCTTTTCCTCTCTCCATAGGACGTTAAGGAATATTTGAAAAATTATGTGGAGTAAGTAAAACTAAAGAGATCTAAATGAAATATGAACTTTAGCTAACAATAATGCATGGATATTGGGTCACTGATTGTAACAAATGTACCACACTAATGTAAGATAGTAATAATTGGGGGCACAGTATATGAGAAATCTTTGTATATCTTCTTGATTTTTCTGTAAATCGGAAATTGTTCTAAAGAGTGAGTTTATTTTAAAAATACTAATTTTGCAGATGTGAAGAGAGCATGAAAGTTCCAGTTCTACTGATTTGCTATTGGTTGCTAAATTAGATCACATTTTTCTCTGCTGTGAAATCTTAGCATTGAGGGGTGCACAGATGGCTCAGTGGTAGAAAGCGTACCTCCCATGTGGGAGACCCAGGTTTGATTTCTAGACCATGTACCCTCCCCTCCCCTTAAAAAATCTTAGGGTTGGGCTAGACAATCACTAAGATTCTGTTGTTTCTCTCTCTTTTTTGTTTTAGCAATCACTGTAAAATGTCCCCAAGATATGAATGAGTTAGAACAAGTTTCTACTTACATCTAAGGTCTTGTTCAAAAAATTTTATTTCAGAAATTCAACTACAATTCAGTAACTTATTTAACAGAAAATTGTAGGCAGCTATTATGTACTAGTAAATTTGAGTTTGTCTTTAAAAGGAACTTAAGATTTTGTCTTTCTGAAGTGAATTAAATAGTATTCCTAGAATTTTAACTACTGTTCATTTATGGAACAAGCTCTTTTTATAAAAGTAAAGCAAATGTAAATAGGTTAATCTAAATGACCATGTATTTGGGAGGGCACTTAACCCTTGATTTCCTGGCAGAAGATAGCTAAAGTAATAATTAATCATAAAAGGTGTATTTGCAAAAATGTTTTTGCATGAGGAAGAACAAAGGAATGTCAATTTGCAAGGTGCTGAAAATAAATGGTAATTCATATTTAAAAACTTTAACTTATCTGTGAGACTAAAGCAAAAAATGTTTATTTGGTACAAAATTTATATTTTGACTAGTGCATTTCCTAATATAACTTATATGGACAGTTTAACTGAACACCGTAAGTACATGGAGCCTTGAATAGGGCATGAGATTTTGTAGGCTTGTCCAGAGTGATGTCCCGATAATCCCAGATGATTTGAACAGTGAATAAAAAATATTTGCAAAGTCCCCTTGGGGGAACAGTAAAAAAGGGGAAGATTCAACTCCTCCACTTGGAGAATTCCTGATATTTGTTCAAGCTGTAGGGACAACCAAATCAATAGGCTGAGCCCTCAGTCTTGGGGTTTGTTCGTATTAAACTTATCCCCTCAAAGGATAGACTAAGCCTGCTTAAAATTAGACCTAAGAGTCACCCCCTGAGAACTCTTTTGTTGCTCAGATGTGGCCTATCTCTCCCTCAGTCAACAGGGCAAATAAACTCACCACCCTCCTCTTCTCTACATGGGACATGACTCCCAGGGGTGTAAATCACCCTGGCAACATGGAACAGAAATCCTAAAATGAGCTGGGACTCAGCGTCAAGGGATTGAGAAAACCTTCTTGGCTGAGAGGGGGAAGAGAGAAATGAGACAAAATAAAGTCAGTAGCTGAGAGATTTCAAACACAGCTGAAAGGTTATCCTGGAGGTTACTCTTACGCATTATATAATATCTCCTTTTTAGTTTAAGGTGTATTAGAGAGGCTAGAGGAAAATGCCTGAAACTATAGAGCTCTGTTCCAGTAGCCATGTTTCTTGAAGATGATTATATGATATAGCTTTCGTAATGTGACTGTGTGATTGTGAAAATCTTATGTCTGATGCTCCTTTATCTACAGTATAGACAGATGAGTAAAACATAAGGATTAAAAATAAATAAATAATAGGGGGAACAAATGTTAAAATAAAAAAAATATATATATATTGGGTAGATGGAAATACTAGTGGTCAATGAGAGGAAGGAGTAAGGGGTAAGGTTTGAATGAGTTTTTTCTTTTCATTTTTTTAAAACTTATTTTTATCGTATAGTATAACATATATACAAAGCAAAGAAATAAAAAAGCAATAGTTTTCGAAGCATGCTTCAAAAAGTGGTTACAGGACAGATCCCAGAGCTTGTCATGGGCTGTGATATGATCCTCTCATATTTTTCCTTTTCTAGCTGCTCCAGAATATAGGAGGCTAGAGGGCTTAAATACTTTGTTTTATCATCACAATCGACTTTTTTTCCCTTCTTTTTTTTGTGAACAATGACATATATACAAAAAGCTATAAATTTCCAAGCATAGCACCACAATTAGTTGTAGAACGTATTTCAGACTTTGGCATGGGTTACAATTTCACAATTTTAGGTTTTTACTTCTAGCTGCTCTAAAATACTGGACACTAAAAGAGATATCAATTTAATGATTCAGAACTTCATAATCATTTGTTAAGTCCTATCTTCTATGTATAATTCCACCATCACCTTTTATCTTTCCATCCCTCTCATTGGGGTTGTTTGGGTTATGGCAAGTCTAAATTTTTTTTTTGATTGTACAGGAACCACACTTTGAGTATCTCTATGTTGTAACCTATTTAACTTTTTTTAAAACTTTTTATTAATTAAAAAAAATTACAAGAAACACAAACATTCCCAACACATACACTCAGCAATTCACAATATCATCACATAGTTGCATATTCATCATCATGATCATTTCCCAGAACGTTAGCATCAGTTCTGAAAAAGAAATAAAAAGACAACAGAAAAATATAACAAACAGAAAAAAAATTTTTATATACCATACCCCTTACTGATCTCTTTCATTGATCACTAGCATTTCAAACTAAATCTATTTTAACATTTGTTCCCCCTATTATTTATTT
>PVIY010009224.1:0-73450 GCA_004026745.1 Myrmecophaga tridactyla | reverse complement strand
AGTTTCAAACATACAGTATTGACTAGAGATTATTCTACCTTTATGAAATGGGACTTACATTAAAACATGGCTTTTCTTAGGGGTCATACTTCCTTTCAAACCAGCACAACCACCATCTATTTGAACTCTAGGTACCCCGTGATCCAGTAACCAATGCCACAAGGGTCTGCAAGTCAGATTATTTTGACTGCTGCTTTGAATCTGCTGTCCATTATGGTGGCCACATCCACCTTGTCTATGGTGATTAACTGTCACCACATGCCTTCTGTCAATTCGGGATCTGATCATCCCCATTGTGTTTAAGGATTCTAGCTCAGTGTCTGCAGTTCTCACAGTAACATCTGGCCTTAAGGGTGACTACAGAGCTCTTCAGTGATAATGAAGCTAGCCCCATGAATTTATTTCTCAAGGTTCTGGTGAAAGATATGTCCTCTGGACATTCCTGGGCTGGGGTGTGTGAGCAGGTCTTCCATGATAAACCCACTCTAACATTCTAATCTCTCTAAGCCTCTGGATTCCCTCATCTACATTATACTAGAAAGGTTTTGTCATTTCACCCTCTGGTAATGTTGGCTACCTTTTAATCCACGTTTCAGCCAACCATCCAAACAAACCATCAATACCCTTTCTAACTCCTTGAGTTACAACACTGAATGCAGAATCTCTGCTTAGTGGACCCATATTAATAAATGCAGCTCAATCTAAATTTATATTCCTTCCACCATTATCCCACACCCTTAATATCCATTACCACATATATTCCTTTGATTTCTGTCCATATATTGGAAAGCTCATGCATTTCTTTTAGAGTATAGCATACCTCCTCAAGGGTCACAATTTGTACCTCAATTTCCAGGGCTTCTTGGGACTTTAGTCTAGTTATAGGTCTTGAAGAGGAGTGGTGGGGGTGATGCATGAAAAAGAACAGAAGTGTCTTTCAAGCCAATATTCCATTGCAGTTTCATCTGTTGAGATAGGATTAATTGCTCAAGGGAGGAATGAATGCTGTTTCTTCAGGGGTGGTGGTTATATGGCTAGCAGACACTGAAGTGTTAATCTAGTTAGGTGGAGTTTAGATGGCAGACTCCTCTGGGCAGATTGGAGCCTGGGGAGCTGTTTCCTCAGTGCAGTCTATTACAGGTCTATCCAATAAAGGCACAGTAGATTTCGGGTATTCCATTTCCCATCACCATCATTATCAAGTCATATCTCTCCATCCCATGTTTCAATATCTCATTCTTTTTCAAAGCTGTTACTTTAAGAGCAGGCACCCTGCAAGATTGAGATTTTAGTCTAAGTTGAAAATCAACTTCTCACTAATGGGGCTCTGTGTTTGGTTTTCAGAGATCTCAAGTCTGTGACCACAGGAAGTAAGATTTTTCTTTCTGGGCAAACATGGAGATTTTTACACTAATCATATAGCACTAAAGTTGCAAATTTGATGCCTTTAATTCAGCCCTTTCCCTCATTACTGTATACAGCATATCTAACAATAATCAAGCAATATCACTTTATTTCCTGAGTCCACAAAACTCCATAAAGGTGTCAAAGATGCTTTCACCCAAACCCTTGCTTAGTGTAAGTGTATAATTAGTAGAATCTAGTGGTGATATTTTGATCATCTCTTTTGCAAACTTATCCCATGGACTGTCAGGGCCATCATGATTATTGGAAACAGGGTCATTAGTGCATCTAAATCTAGTCAGAGTAGATAACCAATTGTAAAAAATTTTTTTTTTTTTTTTTGCATAGACAGGCACCAGGAATCGAACCTGGGTCTCCAGCATGGCAGGCAAGAGTTCTGCCACTGAGCCACTATTAAACTGTCCCCACTTTTTTTTATAATAAGGCAGAAGTTGACTGCTCTAAACCTATGAAAATGTCTGGATTAACTAACCAAAAGAAGATTACCTTCACTCAAGAAAGGCCAATGTGTCTGGAACAGCTGTGTCAACTGGGAAGTCACACAGCTGGCATCTCCTGATCCCTTGCTCCTGGGCTCTGTTACTTTCAGCCTGTTGCTGTGGGGGTTCCTCACTTTGCTTCTCTGGGGCTGGCCTTCATCCCTTAGCTTCCATTGGCTCTCTCCAGGTTCTGACTTACTTAACATCTTAAGGTGATGTCTTTTGGGCTCCAAGCATCTCCAAGCATCCATGTCTCTGTTCTCTGAAGCAACTGTTCTCCAAGCATCTACATCTGCTCTCTCTTGTAGGCTCTGAGGCTTCTGTCATTTCTGCCTCTATCCAAAATGTATTCTCTTTTAAAGAATTCCAATAAGCTAATCAACACCTACCTGGAAGGGGTGGAACCACATCTCTGTCTAATCAAAAGGTCATACCCACAATTGGGCATGCCACATCACCATGAAGATAATCTAATCAAAAGTTTGCCAAGCTATAGTACTGAATCAGGATTAAAAGAAATGATTGCTCCCAAAGATTCTATCAGGATTAAAACACGGCCTTTCTAGGGTATATGATACTTTCAAACCAGCAAATTCTACCTTCTGGACCCTAAAAAGGTATGTGTAAAAACCCATTTTTAAGGTTCTGTTTCTCAAGACCCACTCCTGATACCAAGTTGTATTAATCAGGGTTTCCTAGAGAAATAGAATCAACAGAATAAATCATCCAGTAGCAGTTGGGTTTATAGAATGGTGCAATGACCTTTAGAAAACCCAATTACAATGCCAAAAGGTGGCAATACCTTGTACAGCTGGAGTAATGTAGTAATGTTTTCCGGGAGCCTGTGTATGCTCTGCCTCAGCATCCACTCTATGGTAATATTTCCCTCATAG
This sequence comes from Myrmecophaga tridactyla, assembly GCA_004026745.1. Taxonomy (NCBI): domain Eukaryota; kingdom Metazoa; phylum Chordata; class Mammalia; order Pilosa; family Myrmecophagidae; genus Myrmecophaga; species Myrmecophaga tridactyla. The sequence goes on along the minus strand of PVIY010009224.1, from coordinate 70,653 downwards.
CCAAGATTCACAAGTCCAGGAATCAAGGAGTGGAAATGTGAGTGGCACTACCCACCATAACCCCTAGTGATCTCCTAGGAAAGTTTTTCATCCTCTCCCTGAAACCTTAACTCTGATGGTCTGAAGGTCTTAGTTCCAAATGGATGAGACACGCAATGATTCCATTGAACTGGAAGTTAAGATTGCCACCTGGCCTCTTTGGGCCACAGAAACAGGCTCAAAAGGAGATTACTGTTCTGTCTGGAGTGATTGATCCTGACTATCAAAGAGAAATAGGATTCCAATTGCACAAAGGAGGTAAAAAAAAAAAAAAAAGAGTTTTCCTGAAATGCAGATCTCCTAGGGCATCTCTTACTACTACCATGCCCTCCGATTAAAGTCAATGGAAAACTGCAATAACACAATCCAGACAGGACTTTCAATGGCCTAGAAATTTCAGGAATGAAGGTTTGGTTCACCCCACCTGACAAAAATCCACAGCCACCTGAAGTACTTGTTGAAGGTAAAGGGAACATGAAAGAGGTAGTAGGAGAGTATAGTGATAAATATGAACTACAACCACATGACCAGTTACAGAAATAAGGACAGTAATTGTATGAATATTTCTTCCCTGCTTTGTTATTAATATATTTGCTTTTTCACATAAGCAAATATCTTATTTTCCTCTTCTCATATGACATAGTTATATTGTTCATGTTATTGTATTCAAGTCATGGGTTATGAAATTTAAGAGTGAATGTTACCTAAGGACTTGCAACCTATTCTGGAGAGATGTAATGCCTTTCCAGTTATACCCAGTTGTCTAATCAGGCAAGCTCTGACGTGACTATTGCTCAAAGGATATTTCCTGGCTAGTTGCTAAACCAGAAGGCTGGCATATTGCATCATCAGTCAATTGATTGCATATGTAGCTGATTATGTCTAGGATGCAAGCCTCTCACCGACAAAATAACCCAATCAGTTGAAGTCTTTTAAGGAAAAGGAATTTGTCACTGCTTCTTCAGCCAGTGACATTTTGCTGGTTTGAAGCTATTATGTACCCCAGAAAAGCCATATTCTTTAATCTTAATTCAATATTGCTGGGTGAAATCATTTTTATTGTTTCTATGGAGAGATGGCCCATTCAATTATGGGTAGTAACTTTTGATTAGATGGTTTCCATGGAGATGTGCATCTACCCATTCAAGTTGGGGTTGCTTACTGAAGCCCTTTAAGAGGGAACCATCTTGGAAAAAAAGCTTTAGATCCATAGGAAATGACACAGCCAACTCTGCAACTTAATAGCAGAGTTGACACAGACACATGGAATACAGAGAAACGGATGTTTGGAGGTGTTTGGAGCCTAGCAGATGTTACCACCTGCCTTCCCAGCTGAGATAGGTGTCCCGAACACAAAGATCTCTGTGAACACCAGCCACATAACTTCCCAAATAACAGAGCTGTTCCAGACAGCATCAGCCTTTCTTGAGTAAAAGTAATCTCTTGTTGGTTCCTTAATTTGGATATTTTCATGGGCTTTGCACCATAAACTTGTAACTTGTTAAATTCTCGTTTTTAAAGACTGTTCCAGTTCTCATATATTGCACTCTCACCACTTACAAACTAACACAGAGCCTCTCCTGTGGAGTTCCTCCAGACACTTCATTAGAGCTGCCAGCTTCATAGCCTGCCTTGTGGATTTTGGACTCTTCCATTCCCACAGTTGTGTGAGACATTTTTATAGATCTCATATTTACAGGTGTCTCCTGTTGGTCCTGTTTCCCTAGAGAACACTGACTAATACACACACTCTTGTTTTGAGTGGATGTGAATAACCTTAGTTAGGGAAATTTGCTCAGTGGATATATAAGTATGGGAAATGCTGGGTTAGAAATTAATTGGTTTTAAGAAGCAGGATCTCTCAGATTGTTCAATATGTTAATGTGCATATCAAAAGGGGAAATTAGACATTTGTTTTACCCACTCCCTGCTAAGATTATGTTCTGAAAGCCATCCACTGAAAACCTAATTCCCCTTGCAAGCGAAGTAGAAACACTACAGCAAAATATTTTCACTTTTCTGATGCTTTACCTTCCTAATGCCTCAAATCTGAATGGTTTCACATATACAGTGTTAGAGTACATGATCAAAAACATCCAAAAAACTGAATACATTTTTTCTCAGAATTTACAGAATTCCCATTTACCTGTGTATATGAATGGGCCAAGTTAAAAAATCACTCAATTACTAAAATAATAAGCATTTCATTTGAGGTTCACCAACCCATATTATTATTATCTTTCCATTTCTTACTCAAAATTCTTATTTGCATTCAATTTTCTTTGCTTCAGCTTAATTCAGACAGTGGTGGCACCATGAGGTAAGAGTTGCAAAACCAACATTCTAGAGGAGTATGCATGGAATATTTTGTAAGTATTTCCTTAAAAAAGATGTTGAACACAAACATTGGACAGAATGACAGAAAACACTGCAGCAGGGAGAGAACTCTGAGCAGACTGACTGGACCAGTCATATCAGTAGATGTAACCTGAGGGTCATGAGTGACAGTCTAGGCTATTCACAAGCAGTCTTGGCTGTTTCCAGAATGAGCAACACAATCCCCCATAGGTGGGCCTTCACTCCATTTGTACAGAGAGCCATGACTCTAGGTGCAGAATCCCAAAGCAGCACCCATGCAGGGATTCCAGACGATGGCAATGGTTGCTCATGAGAAATGACATATCCTTATGGAGCCATGGATGCGTCAAGTTTGGTAACCACACCACCAGAGATAGATCATGATTTGCACATTGACTGAAAGTTACAGCTGTAATCCATGTGGAAATATTCATGTTATAGCAAATAATGAAGTCCAGAGATGATGTAAGTGGTACTCTTTGTTTCTTTGGAACACCATTGTAGGTGCATAATTAATAGGGAATAGCAATAATGAATAGTCATTCATTCAAACTCTCTTGCCCCATATATGGATTCAACCAATAAACCCTCTAAATTTCAGATATAGGTTCATTTTAGTGAGGCATTTAAATGGAAAGTTCAGTGATCTCACTGTGTGTCTTCTCCTTCACCAACCTTCAGATCATGCCAATAGACTAAGAAATAGGGCACGGAAATGGATCTCCTACTGCATATATCACTATCCTGGGCCTCTTCTTGGACACCCAGCATAATTGCATGCTCATTGCCATTGCCCCCTTGATTCTCCTGATGGCCATCACAGGAAACTCCACTCTGGCCCTGCTGTTTTGGAGTGATACCTGCTTCCACATTCCCACATACTTCCTGCTCAGTCACCTCTCACTCATGGACTAGGCACTTATCTCCACCACTATCCTCAAATGGCCACTGACATCTACTCAGGACTCAGAGGCATCACTCATATTGGCTGTGGTGTCCAAATATTTCTTTACTTAATGCTGGGAGTAGCTGAGTGTGTCCTCCTAACATTCATGGCCTTTGATCACTACTTGGTCATCTGTAGCTCCTTCACATACCAGCTCTTCATTAGCCCCAGAGTCTGTTTGCAAAGAGCTTCTGGATTATGGTCTGGAGGTATTCTCCTTTCCCTAATGCACACATTTTATGTCATGCATTTCTCTACTTGTGACTTCAGGGAAATTCACCATTTCTACTGCAAGGTCATGACTCTTCTTGTGAGGACTCCTCACTTGTGTGGACAACTCAACCTATGAGATGGTGGTCTTGGCATCAGGCCTTTTTCCTTCTCATCCCATATGTACTCATCTTTACCTCCTACATCCTCATTGTCCTTGCTGACTTCCACATGATCTATCTTGAAGGCAAGAACAAAGCTCTGGCCACCCGCTTTTCCCACCTTTGTTTGGTATTCCTCTACCTTTGTCAAGCCCTGACTATCTACATGACCCCAGGTTCCCTTCTCCCCCCAGACATGGGTCAGTATCTCTTTGTTTTGTCATTGTTGTTGTTGTTGTTTTGGCATAAGCATGCTCCGGGAATCAAACCAGGTCTCTGACATGGCAGGTGAGAATTCTGCCTCTGAGCCACCATTGCACCACCCATCTCTTTGTTTTGATGCCATCATCACTGCCATGCTAAACCCCTCATCTATAGACTGAGAAACAAGGAAGGTGCTGGCTGCTTTGAGGAAGGTTCTGGGGAGGGAGCTGATGTTTAAACAGGAAAGGAGACAACTTTTAAAATTGAATATAGTAATAATAGATATTACTATGTAAGCAACTTTCTTCCTTAGATGGACCCATTTAATCCTCACAATGATCCATGCGGTAGGTAATATCTCAATTTTACAAATGTAAAAACTGAGGCCCATTGTCACACAAACAGCAAGTGTGGATCTAAGTTATAACAATGCCAACTTACTCCCTAATTAATCCACTGTAAATATTCTATATTCTTTTTCCAAAAACTGACAAGTCATAGGTGAAAATTTGCCTTACTCCTTTAAATTTCACTTTATCACCAACAGGAGGTGATAAAATTCTTGTGTCTCAGTGCCTAATAATGCTAACAACCCTGTTAGCATTATTTGGGAAAAATATATGCTTTACTAGATATTCATGGGTAAAGCCCTTATAAGTCTTTTTAAAGCAAACCTGATCAATACACTTATACCTGAGAGTCTCTAAAAAATCCATAGTCCTTGTCCCCACACTAGATCTATTGAATCAGAACTTCCAGAGAAAAGTACAGGGAGACTGTTTTTTATTAGAGAATTGATGAGTTTACAAACCAATCAGGCATATAATACAGGATTCTTGTACAATACCCTACCAACAACACCTTAGATTGGTGGGGAACATTTGTTATTTTTGATGATAGCACTTTAAGAAAATGTACAATTTTTAACAGTAGTAACATTTGTTAAAATTAATAAATGATTATTAAAATAATCCTATCATCCATTATTTACAATATATGTATTATCCCCATATATCACCCTATTATTATCACCTTGTATAAGTATCATACATTTGCTAAAATTCATGAAAGAACATCCTCTATATTCCATTATCTACAAAAGTGTCCACTGTGCTGTACAGTTTTATGTTTTATCTTCCCATATATATATATTTAGAGAAAAATGGAAATATTTTAGAGAAATATGGAAATATAATTTCAAACACCTCATTTATTAGAGCTTACAGATTCTTTGAGCAAGAGTTGCCAAAATCTCTGGAGTTGTGCAGGTAGATGACATCTGGAGGAAGGTGATTGCACAATCTGTGATGCACTGAATTGAAACAAAATTTAATAGAGTATATTGATATAATCTCCTTATATTGATAAGAATAATGCAGATATTAGCTTATTTTTTTGGGGGGGTGCATGGTCTGAGAATTAAACCTGGGTCTCCTGCATGAAAAGCGAGCATTCTACATCTGAACCACCCATGTGCCCTAGCTTATTTTTTGAGTGCTTACAAATCATCAAGTCCTGTGCTAAGTGTATTATATGGCTTACCACATTGAGTCCTTGAACTAGACCTGACAGCCGGGCATTTGGGGAGTGGTTAAGTGCATGGGCTTGAGCCAGACTGCATAGGTTCACATCCTAGTCCTGCAGTTAGGAGCAGTGGGTCATTGGGGAACCATTTAAATCATGTAATTCTTAATGTTTGCCATTGGGGTTGCTTGTGAAAAATAAATAAACAGCTAAGTATCAAACATTTAGAACTACACTGGGCATGTGATAAGAGTCCAGTTTTATTAGCTATTATTACTTTTATTATTTCTACTTCCAAGTGAGGGAACTGAATCTTACAAAAGTCCAGCAGTTTCATCATAATGCTTTTGGACAGTGAAAAAAAAAACCCAGTGATGACCCGTTCCTATCTTACTTGGTTCCTAGGCACCAGCCATGAGGCCCTTGGCCAGGGTCATTGTGCTAGTTCTGCCCTTTGCCTGATTTGTAGGAGACCCAAATAGCAGAGTGACTGGCAACTTCTCCTTCTCTGTGTCCTAGCTCAGAGACATCCTAAGAAAGACTTTCCCTGGTCATCTCATCTAGAACAAGTGCATTTCTTGATCAAAGAACTCCAGCTATTTCCTTCATAAAGCATACCACAGCAGCTTAGTAATTTATTTCTTTGCTAGCTATTACAGAAAATAATCTTCCTGAAGAAGTACTCTTCCTGAAGATGGTGTCCAGTCTTCTGTTTCTCATTGTGGTATCCTCAGACCCAGTCAATATCGACCTCTACAAGGCACTCCATAAATATTCACTTGCATCCATCTAATGAAGAGTCCAGGGGAATGGGAAGTGTTCTAGATCCTTGGCTCAAAAGGTTCTCATTATAAATCCTCATAGCGTTATAATCATGTTGACCCTACCTACTTTTCCCTTGGCTTATCTTTCCAAGAGGCATTTGAAGTGTGTTTGCCCTGCAGAGTGACTGCCAAGTGACACACCAAAACAGAGTTTGGTAGGACAATGGAGTGAGCAGACCCACAAGAATCCAAGTAAGACAGTCAGAGAGAATACATGGGGTAGGGGAAATGAAAGTACTAAAGGGAAATATGCTTTATGTAAAGAAAGAAGAATCAGATATAATGAGAATGTGAACAGTCTGATAAATTTGGTTAAAAGAGCTATCTTCTTAGCTACATAAACTAGACATTTGGGCTTTATTATTTTGCCATTTTTGCTACACCTAGTTGGTTATTGTGAATTAAGGCAAAACTATGCCTTGTCATTTGTTACTTGCAAGACCCATCTTTCCAAACCAGCGTTTGTTAGACCAACATAGTATTTAACAAAATTCCATCGTGTTACTAGAGTAGCCTGGCCTCTACTACACCTACTTGTCTGGCAACCAAACTAGAATTGTCAAGGGTTCTGACGTCTACAAAATCCCAGCAAATATCTAGGTGCCTTGTGCAGTGACTATGCACAATCACACCTTTTGCTTAAAATGAAAAATGGGCCATATTAATGATGGTATGATCCACAGCAACCCCGGTTTCTATGTCTCTGTTGGTAACATAGAGACATGAAATTTGTTGCAATGTTTGATCTATGGTAGTTATGCAATAATAATTGAATATATAAACAAATTAATGAACATGAAATATTTAATTCTAGACCATTGGCCTCCTTTGAAGGTCCATAGTAATCAACTAGAGAATAGAGAGAAAGAAGAGGTGAGGTGCTTATCTTATAAAAATTCATTCATGTTCATACTCTTTCACAATTTTAGCCAAGTAAATAAGACCCAAACATGGGAAAGGGCAATGAGACTGCAACAATTGGTTTCATTCTCCTGGACCTCTTCTCTGATTCCAAGAGTCCTGAAATTCTCATCTCCATACACCTGACTTGTGTGATTCCTGTCATAGGGGACACCTCCTGGATCTTCCTCCTCTCTCTGTACCCCACCTCCACACCCTATGTATGTCCTGCTCAGTCAACTGTCACTCACAGATTTGACTTTAACTTTCTCTACTGCCATAAAGATGGCCACCAACTTCTTCTCAGGAGAGAGAAACATTTCACAAATTGGCTGTGGGACACAGATGTTCTACTTGACAGTAGGAATAGCAGAATGTGTTCTCCTCACACTCATTGACTTTGACCACTATGTGATCACCTGCAACCCAGATGACATACTTGGTTCTCATGAGCCCCATGTCTATCTGTTAATGGTTATCACATCCTGGATGGGGAGTTCTCTTATTTCCTTACCCCATACTATATGTATGATGCATTTCTCTACCTGTGGCTCCAGGGTAATTCACCAGTTCTTCTACAAAGTGATGGCTTTCTTAAAGCTCTCCCCTGAGGATGCATCGATTTCTGAAGAAATGGTATTGGTTACAGGGACAATAATTATCCTCATCACATTTGACCTCATCTTGGCTTCCTATGCCCTCATTTTCCTTACTGTCAAAATGCAAAAGTATGAGGAAAAAGTCCTGGCCACCTGCTCTTCCCACCTGACTGTGGTAAGTCTCCATTTTGATCCAGCTATGATTATCTATGCGACCCTAGAATCCTCTCTCCCTCTGGAACTAGACAAACATCTCCTTGTATTTGACACCATAATTACCCCTCTGATGAATTGCCTTATCTATAGTGTCCAAAACAAGGATGTAGTGAAAGCTCTAAAGATGGCCTTGTGGAAATCACCCATGTCAAAATAATGTGAGAGCATTTTTCAGCTGACAAATACAAATATTCTTATACCAAAAGGCAAGTCTATATACTGAGAAACTTACCTAAGTTTTGCTGCGGGTTTCCATTGAATTATCTGCTGCGTTGACCATGTGTATTTCCATTATACTTACTTAATCCAGTTTCTCTATTTGAAAGTTAAATGCACTTTAGTTTTAATCCCATGCCTTCTATCATGAATCAAATCCTGCTATGATCACTTTATGTTGTAAGAGTACCCCAACTCATACAGGAAGGAGAAATTTCCAGAATTATTTCTGGAGTTGGGAGGTAAGAGGAAGTCGAATGCTCCTAAAGTATGATAAAATTTGGAGGGGGTGTCCTAATCAAAGGGTCAATGGCCCTAAACATAATGAACAGAGAGATGATTATGAAATGACCAGTTTTGCTTGGAAAAAATATACACCACACCCAGAATCTTTGCATTACATCTGTATGTACTACATATTATTTCACCTTCATTTATAAGTGTGTAAATTTATTTGTTGATGTTTTTGCTGTCATTCTACCTCTACTAGACTCCATCTTTGAGGACATGGAGTTAGTTTGATTGACTGATCCTTTCCAAGAATCTAAAGAAATATCTGGATTATTCTAAGAGGTCAACGATTTTGGTGCTAAGTGAACATTGAATAAGTGCCCACTTGTTTTCTGGTTCATTTTACTGAGTTACTCAATCTAATGATAGCCTCTGAACTGGTGGTGTCCCTAGGAGCATATCCATAACTGTCTCTGTATGCCTGGTGTCTCAACAATTTTGCTATCACACTGATCCAGTTATAGTGACCTTGATCAGTCATGGAGAATATTGATATCACCTCTAAACTGTGCACAGCAGGGCCATGATGCTGTTACTCTCAATAGAACGTTTATATTTTGAAAGGCAGAATAGCTTCAAACTTAGATGAATACATTCGTTCTTTTCACTTTAATAGTGTAGATGCATAAAAAAGTTTCTAAATAAAAATTCTGAAAATTCCTGGTATTTTTAGCCTGAAACCAAATGGCAAATGTGGTTTTAAAAAGAAAATATTGGTAAACTTTTTAAAAAATGAGCTAGTTAGAATTTAATCTCCAGTGTGCATGCTTAAGGCAATGATTAATAATTTGAATGAAACTTTTAGCCTCCTGACCAAGAAATAAATAGAATCTTAATTAGTATATTGGATTATTTCACTTTTGAAAGGATTTGCTGGTGAATTCAGCATGATGGAATATTAAACATAAAATACAGTCAAATTTTTTCTACTTGGCATCATTCTGAGGGGTAGTTTCAGGACACATCCCTACATAATCTGGTCTTGTGAAACATAAGTTTTGAGTCAATATGTCATTGATTAATACAATGACGTTTGGTAACAGAGTTGACTGTTTGCCCGACTTTGCTAAGTAGCTCCTACATTAATTAGTACCAGAAGGTTCATGTGATTTATTTCAACAATTTCCCATTGAAAACCTAACATGTGGTCAAGATGCTGAGACAAGTAAACATTTTTTAAAACCTGCTCAGCCTCCACAAGATTAGTGGAAAATCCCCACACTTTAAGGCAGGATTATTTTAGCTCCAACTGACTAGTTCAGAATGGAATTTTTTCATCATGGGGGAGCACTTACCTAGTAGTTTCTACCTACAGCCAAAACTCTTTGGGTCTTTTCTATGGCACTCTTTCTAAGAAGAACAATGGCCCAGACATTCCACATGTTACATTCCACATATATCAGAAATGATATATTCAGAGAATGGCATGGCAGTCACAGTTATTCTGCAGCCAGGCTCAATCAATCCCTGCCTAAAATCCCTAGACAAATGGACCCCATAATAATGCAGACACCAGGCTCAGAGACCATAATCTTATGCCTGGAGCTGTAGCTTATCTGATTCATCTACTAAGAACAACTTGTATTTACTGTACTAGTCACTGAAATTCGTTCAATTATTCAGGGTCCTGACACTTTACTTGTTTCTCTCTACTAACCACAAATATCTTGAGATGAAGGCAAAAGTATTTCTAAAAGGACAGAGCACTAGCCATTGCTGTAGTGATAGGGAGAAGGTTAAAGAACATTTACAAACTAGTTATCATAAATTCACAAAGAAATAAAGAGCAGCAGCCAGGTGGACAAATGAACCTGTTTAAAGAAAAGTTAATCTGATTCTGAATCTTTTTGATCTCTTTGTTATGGAGTTGAGTTCCCAATGAGTTTGTTTTCTGAGAAGAATACAAACCCCTTCTGTCATATTCCACTTTTAATTGCAAAAGCTTATATTCATCTTCTATGGAATGAAATCTTAAACTTGAAACCAGGATTATTGCAACTCTTGTGTTACCTGCCTGTTCTGGAAATTACATTTCCAATTCTGTGTCTATTATATAGAACTGAACTTTGGTAAAATACATTTTGGCAGGAAGGTGAGTCTGCTCATCTAAATGCTGAAGTCCACACCAATCATCTAAATTCCCACATTTAGACTGAATGAGCTTAGAACACAGTGTGGTGCTCAGGAGACTGAATTCTAGAGTCAGACTGATGAGGATCTATCCTCACTGTGTGACCTTGGGCAGATGGCTTACACTCTTATGTCCAGTTCCCTTGTTTTCTCTTAGGGCTGTTGAGAACATTACATAAGTTAATATATGTAGCATTCCTAGAATCAACCAAAGTAAGCATGACCTAATCATTCATCTTTCCTAAAATTATTTTTATTACCAAAAGTAATCACTTGGTGATTAGTCTACTACCTCTGATCTGAGCGAAATAGTTTTTCCAATGGCCTGACTTCTGTTGTCAGGGAGAAAGCATCAAGATTCTTTGTCTCATTTTTTCTTATAAAGGCTTACTTACATAGAAAATCTTTATGTTTATAATAGATTCATTTTATTCACAGAAAGTAAGTATGTTTCTTTGTCACCTTCCAAATCTACCTAATGTCAGGGGTAACCGTTGGAACCTTTCTCTCTTATAATAATAAAATGCAAAGTACACCACTTAAATCCATTAAAATTAATTACAAATTACTACAGGAATAGGAATCTATGATTATGTACCTTCTGATCCCTACATGGGAAAACAAATTCACATAGTTGAATAGATGGAAATTTGGTTGCATTTTCCAATTTACTGATATGTACTATGTCAACACAAAACTCAGCATTCCTACAATTTGTCCTCATTATAGGAAGGACAGCAGTCAGCCGGCACCTGAACATGATGAAAGCCATTCCAGGGACTTATTAAGGTTTTAAAAACTGTTAGGAAATGTTTTAGGGACACATATCTTCAGGATTTCAATAGGTCATCAGATAGACATGAGCTTTCAGTTTGGATTAAAGAGCTCTAAAACAGTGGCCTCTAACTTTTCAGGATGAGACACCATGGAAGAGGTGAAAGGTTATGCACCTTTCTCCTTTTCTTCATTTTCAAATATGCATTCATATAAATGCAGAGTTTTGCCCCCAAATTCAGGAATTTTAAATTCAGGAATTTTGTCCAAATCCAGAGATTAATTCCTGGGCTCCAGTTTGAGAATTCTTTTGTTTAGAAACTCCAACCATCTGTTTATCCCATGCTTCTATGAAGTACCAGCACAATTGCCCATATATTAGTTAATCTGACTTCCTGTAGTCTCTCTGATCTGCAAGTGAAATAAAAATTTACTCTTTGCTCTCCACAACTTCTTTGGGATCTAGTGATAGGCTCAAAATTGCTGAATAAGTAGAGAAAAAGTACTCATTCCTTTTCTACATAGAGAAAGGATGAAGGGAAGACCTCATATTCAAAAGTGGAAAAGTCATGCAAAAGGACTCATCTTCCTATAACACTTCACTCCCCCTGTCAAAAATATTGCTGAATAAATTGAGTTGTATTTTGGTTTCATAACTCAAAAATCACAACATCTTTCTCACAGTAAAACTAGGATGACCAACTTGTCCTGGGTTTCCTAAGACTTCCTTGGTTTCAGCACCAAAAATCTTGTGCCCTGGAAACCATCAGTCTCAGGTATGCTGGGATAGTTGGCAACCCTCACAAAACAACACTTATTTAATGTGTGAAATTTGATGATCTTTGACACAAGTATATACCCATAGAGCCATCACCACAATCAGCATTATGAGTATATCTACCAAGGAGTTGCTTTTTCACCTTGGTTAAAAATGAGCTGAGCATACTTGTGTGAGTTTTTATTTCTGGATCCTGCTTTGTTCCACTGACATTGGAGTCTCTCACTTTGCCAATACCACAGTGTCATCTTTTTCTCAATGCTTTTTTAATTAAGATATAGTCATCCAAAGTGTGCAATCAGTGGTTCACAGTATCATCATAAATCTGTGCGTTCATCATTACGATAAATTTTCTAACATTTTCATTATTCAAAAAATGGAAAAGAATAAAAATAAAGTAGAAAAGAAGATGCCAAACATCCCATATCCCTATATTGTTTATTTATTTATTTTTCTCCTTTCATTTTGTACTCATCTGTGCATACACTGGATAAAGAGAGTGTTAGTCACAAGGTTTTCACGCTCACATGTTCACACCATAAAATATCTACAGTTATTCAATCATCTTTGAGAACTAAGGCTATTAGAAAACAGTTCAAAAGTTTCAGATGATTCACTCCAGCTACTCTAATACAAAAAAAACTAAAGAAGAATATTTATACACTGCATAAGAATAACCTCCATGAAAACCTCATGATGCTATTTGAAATCTTTCACCCACTACAATTTTACTTTGCTTCATTTCTCTTTCACCTTTTGGTCAAGAAAGCTTTCCCACTCTCACAATGCCAGAGCCAGGCTCATCCCTGTAAGTCAAGTCCCCCATTGCCAGGGAGATGTGCATGGCTAGGAGACATGCCCATGAAAGGTGAGGGCAGTGAGTTCACCTGTGGAGGTGGCTTAGAGAGAGAGGCCACAAGTAAGCCACAAAATTTATTCCCTGGGGTGACTTAGGCATAATCTTACACAAGTTTAGCTTCCCCTTTGGAGAGGTAAATTTCATAAGGACAAACCCCAAGGGTCAGGGCCTGTCCCATCAAATTGGTAGTCCCCTATGCTTGAGAGATTATCAGGTTGCACCCAGATAAGGAACTGCAATATTTATTCCTTTTTCCCCAGTACCTCAGGGAAATTTGCAAGTAGCTTTTAATTTTCTGACAAGCTTACTCTGGGATGTTTTGGGGCATCACACCACATGCACAAACCAACAAATTCTCACTACTATTCACAACTCAATGTTGTTACGTTGTTTGAATAAAGCTGACCATACAAGTTAAGTTAGATAGTGTGCTACTGAAAATATATATTTTGTACCAAATAAACATCCTTTCTGTTGGCCTGACACAGAAGTTGAAGTCTTAAAATGCAATTAATATCATCCTTTGCCCTTGAGTCTGATTTACCTTAAGCCTACCCAGATCACCTTCATTCATAGCTCTAGTTCAAAGCAGATCACTTTTTCAGCATTTTAAACAGTTGCTATGTTTTGTAGTGCTGACTTTCACAGCTGCAGAATCCTAGCTCTGAGTCTCAGGTATCACACAAATACTCAAAATTCCATGGAATTGCAAGGATATATACAAAGAGCTCAGTATCTCAGAATTTAGAAGTAACATTAAAATGCTGGAATAAACGTGACTTCTCTAAGAACTTGCAATCTAGGAAACCTTGCAATAGGCCTTCACCTGATAACCTATGCTGTCAAATTCAATTTTCAGAGTTTGCACATTATAGTTAGTCCATATTAGTGAGGCATTATAATATATGTGCAATGGTTTGTTAAAGCTGTGGAACCATAATATACCAGAAATGAAGCAGCTTGCAAAAAGGGAATTTATTACACTAGGAGTTTGCAATTATAAGGCTATAAAAATGTCCAAACTAAGGCATCCAGGAAAAGATACCTTGGCTGAAGAAAGGCTGATGGGTCCAGAACACCTCTGCCATCTGGGAAGGCACATGACTGCATCTGCTGGGATCCTTGTTTTAGGTTCAAACACTTTCCCAGGGGAGTTTTCTTTCTTCATCTCCAAATGCCTGTGTCTCGTGTTGGCTCTGCTGACTCTTTCCAAAATGGTTTCCTCTTAAAGGACTCCAGTAAGCAATCCCTCCTTGAAAGGGTGGAGACACATCTCCAAGAAAACCACTTAATCAAAAGGTTCCACCCACAATTAGGTGGTTAATATCTCCATGGGAACAACTTAATCAAAATGATCCCACCCAATCATATTGTCCAGAATTAAAGAACATGGATTTGAGGGGTTGCCCAACAGCTTCAAAACAGCACATTTCATCCTCTGGACCCCAGAAAAGCATGCTCTTTCCATATACAAAATACATTCATTCCATTACAATATCAGAAAGCCTTAAACCATTTCAGTAACAATATAAATACAGAGTACAATGCTAGAAACAGTATGAAATCTCTTCAAAGTCAGCTACAGGCATGGTCTATGCTAAGGAAGAATCCTTCTCTTTATCTCATCATGTAAAACTCAGAACAATATATCTGCTACCAAAATGCAAAGAAGGGACAGTCATAGGATTAATGTTTCCATTTCCATAGGGAGAAATTGGACAAAACACAACGGTCACCGGACCCAAACTATTCCAATAACCTGCAAGGCAAACACCATTGGATTTCAAAACCTGAGAGTCATTTATTCTCTGGGCTTTAGAAAATAGCAGTCACACCCTTTCCAAGGGCTGACATAGGGACCTTGCTCTTTGCAAATGCTGGATTGAGGGTTGCAAGGCTGGGGCATGTTGGGAAGATAACCTTCATCTCTGCTCCACCCTCTGCAAACATTGGGGTAACACCCTGGATTTCTGCTACCTCTGGGACATATATTCAACCCCTCCAGAAAAATGGGGTGGCAGCCAGGCTTCCCTCAACCTCTGGTTTATGCACTCCACCCTCTCTGAGGCCTTGTGTGTCACAACTTTTCCTAAGCAGTAAAGCAGAAGGCTCACTCTCTGCATCTGGGGCAAACTCACCCTCTCCAAGTGTGTGGATGGCTCTGCTCACCTGGCCTGAGATTTCCTGACTCCAGACCTTAGCTACTATGGTTCTGTCTCTGGAGCCATTTTTTCCTTCAATTAATCCCTTTTCTTTCCCTTTTAATCAACAATTGCCAGGGGCCCATTCATACAGATCTCACAAAAAAAAATATGTTGACTCTTCATGTAGTACACAAGAATCAAAGTTATCTGACAACAGGACTTTCCACAGATCCTTTCTCGATAGCTCCATCTCCAATCCTTGCTTGTCCTGTAATGGCTGGGTGTGTCCATGTTTGGTTAAATCCTCACATGAGTCCCTAGTCACTGGACTCCCAGTTTCTGGGAGCCTAGAATTTTCCAGACTATCAAATTCTATTTTCTTTGTATCCAAGAGTTCCATTCTCAACTTATCTCATCCCTCTCGTATTTTCTATAAGTTTCAAGGAACAGCCAGGCTGCATTTTTCAGATTTAGTTTGGGAATTTTCTCACCTGAGTATCCTGGGTTGTCGCTTTTAAATTCTAACTTCCACCCAACAGAATTACACAACTTTGCAAGATGATTTGCCACTTATAAATGATGTATTTTTAGAAATAAAAATGGGCAGTTGTTTTATATTAACAAACCATAACAGAGCCTTTGTTCTGTTTCACTTTTACACATTTACCAGTTATATTAATTAACATACAATATAGCATAATATAACATAATGTAATATGATATATAAATAACATAATATAATGTAATATGTATATGTGTCTTGCCTTTCTTTTTCAAAGATGGAGCTTTGACTTATAGCTGACTGCATACACTTTTAGAGAAGTTTTATAGCAAAGCAGTGCAACTGATGATCTGGCTGCTTCTATGATCTGTAGCTTTTTAAAAATCATTAAAGCTATGACTGACAGCATCGGACCATTGCATAAACTAAGGTTTCTGAATTTTGCCTTTCAAAGGGTTTTTCTCTTTTTTATTCTTTTTAATTTTATTCTCATTCACTATTACAATTAAGAGATAGAGAATATACAATGAACAGGTAGACAGACACAAACAGAAACTTAGTTATACAAGAAACAGAAACACATAAATACTTTTGAGAGGGACAGCTAAAATTTTTTTGGAGAACAATTTTAACTGTAATAGTAATATTTACATTTTAAATCATTTTGAAGCCAGATTATTTTACAGAAAGAAACCCATTCCTTATAGACTCATAACTAAAATCTTTCTAAGTTTTAATACAGCTTAAAGGTTTCCTTTTTAAAGAATGTCCATAATCAGTAACCAATTAAGAACATTTGACCAGTTCAGATTCAGGAATGTAACAACTAATAATTTCAAATGGACATTGAACATATTATACTTAAGTAACACTCTAATTAATTAGCAGTCCGAACACACCAATGAACAAACAGGCATTAAACACTTAGATGTCACTAGGAGACGTGAATAGGACACAGTAAGGTACTGGAACTCTTTCATAAATTAGGTGGGGTTAGTAGAGTAGGATCCAAGATGTGGTTCAACTTGAAAAAGTTTAGAAAGGAAAGAGGGAACATGGTAGTGGTTCAGGCTCAGCTAGGAAGGACTGTTAGGGATGAGGAGGAGAAGGAGAAGGGTGAGAGGAGGCCTGAGATTCTGGGGCAGACTCTGGAGATGGCAAGGGAGGAGGGGAAGGGGAAGTGTTATCTTCTGCCTGTGTCAGCTGGAGCTGCAGCTCAGCTAGAAGGGGCTGCACAGGGAGTGGGGAGAGGAGTCAAGGGAAGTTTTTGGCAGGATTAAAGGGAGAGTTGGGGGGGCGAGGAGAAGGATTTGGTAAATGGAGTGAGTTTGGCAGAGAGGAAGGGGGCCCCTGCCCAAGCTAGAGAAGGTCCCTAGGGTGCTGAGGGAGCATAGGGAGAGGGGAGGGCACATGGCCAGTAGGGACAAAGTCATTAGAGGACTCCTAGAGGACGTTTCCATGAGGATTTTTCTGATTTGTTGGGAAGAGGAGGTGAGAGGAGGGTGTTCAGAGAGGAGAAAAACTTGATAGGGGTACAAGATTGGCAGAGGAAGGGTAGTTATGGAGGGAAAAGAAGACCTGAATGTAAGGAACCTCAGACTGCTTCTTATCGTGCTGTGTAAAGTCCTTGAGGCCCCAGAGGACCTGAGTGTCATGTACCGTGTTTAGACCAGTGGCTGTTATTGTTTAGTTTACATTGTGGCCAAAACGATGTGGAGTAAAAAACAAGAGTTTTTTTTTCAATCAATATCACCCCCAAGATACAGAGTTTTAAGATTATGGAGGAAATACCCCAAAGGGGTTCTAGAGAACAGAATGAGCGCTGCCCATGGGGAGACAGGGGACTCCATGTGCCTCCTCCTCAATGGAAGGAAAACAGGTGACCAATCTCAGGACCAAATGTCCACAGAGCCAGGGGTCAAGGCTAGGAGGCAATTCACCACTGCCAGAGAGGATCACAGACCTAGTGCTAGGATTTTCAGAAATGGAAAGTGTAGGGGACAGTTCCCCTTCAGAAATGGAATGTCCTTTGGACAGTTCCCCACTGAACAGGCCTCCAGAGAGTTCCCAAGGCTCACCCAGTCATGGCATCAGTGTCCAGTGTTGCTTTCTTGACCTTACATGTCTTCTTTTGCTGTGACTATGAAATCCTTATAGTAGAAAGAAAATGAAGTCATTCCAGGGGTGACTCCTTTTCACATGACTGTAATACCAATTATCCTAGAAGAGGATTTGTGTCACTCTCTTTGGGTCCTATTCAAGGTGTAACAATTGAACACTGTGTTGACATGATAACTGTGATGATGTTTTAATGAAGAAGCATTGACTATGTTGTGAGATATGCTGAATTAAATCTCTGAGGGTTAGGCCACAGGATTTATAGAGTAAACAAGTTTTCCCAAATTATTTTTATGCATGAAAAGGTTTTTGTTCTAATTTATTTTTAATAAAATAGTAAATTTTAAAATTAATACATTTAGTGTCTCTCTGCAGAACCCAAAATCTGTCTCCTATTCATTGAGATCTCCTTTTCTTATAAATGGAAAATAACCAGGCATTCAAATAGGAGGCTAGAAACATTTTCCTTCACATAAATGAATGGAGAACAGAAAACATGCACTTGAGTAAGTAAACCAGAAGGGTCATGTAGAGTAGGATGAGAAGAAAGACTTACTATTTGAGATACTCTGTAATATGGAGACTAGTGAATGCCAAGTTAAGACATTTGGAACTGATCTATACTTAGCATAAGAAGGTGAGGTGGAATGCATAATTGAGATCTTGCAAGTTGTGCTGAGGATGTTAATATTAATTTATATGTATTGCTTTTCTCATGGGAATTTCTTATTTCTTGATTCTGTTCCAAACTTTGACTGTTTTGTCTCAAAAATTTTGCAGTTTCTATTTATGTATACAGCAGAGTAAAATCATAGGCAGATTATTGAGTGCAATTTAATAAATGCCTTAAATCTATCAGATATTAAAATTGAAATAATCAAATGCATAGATACTTGGGAATATGGGATAGATGTACAAGTGTATTTTATCTTGTGCTATAAATGCTAGCATACACAAAGATATGCTCAGTTTACTTCCATAGTCTTTCCAGGTTTGAGTCTTACACTACCCTAAGAACTTGGTTCTGTTCTAGTGAGTCTTGAGTTATACATTTAGATACAGAAAATAGCAGGAGATCAAGTTTCTGTTCTCAAATAATATAATATGAGCACAACTGAAATCACTTAAGTTCAATAAATGGCATTGAGATAGTAAGTGAAAAAAATCTATAGAATATTTGGCGATGACTAAGACTCAAGCTTTTCTGCCCAAATAGATTATAAATTACTCTGGATGCAAATCTGTGAACAAACAATAATCCAAGACAAAACAAAAAACGCCCTAAGCCAGAGGCAAAGGAAATCTAGTAGAAGCAATAGATGAAGAAACTTGAAAAACTAGGGAAAAGTCTGGAGATAGCTTTATGAAAGAGTAGCATTTTAGTAGATGCACACTGACAGCAGAGATATTTCTGAGCCAAAGAGGAAAAATAGTAACTTATGACATCATCTGAAATGTTCAGGCTGAGTAAGTCAGAAAGGCTGCACGACCCAGTGTATTGAAGACGAATGTCAGATACAGTGATAAAGAGGCAGATTGGGACTATGTTATTCAGCAGGGTATCTCAAAACATGTAAAGCTTATTAAAATTCATATTCTCAGGCCTCTTTCCTAAAGAGTTTAATTCATGATGTATAGGGTGGTACCCAGGAATCTGAATTTCTATCTTATGATCTGTAAATTTGAGTAATACTGTTAAATAGGAATTTCTGCATGGACATCAAGTGGCTGATTATCTATCACCCTCTTTCCCCATTGAATCAAAGTTCACCTTATTAGAAAGTTGTAAAGAAAGCAGTAACACCATTTCTCTATTGTGGTTGAAAAATTGATGTCCAGATTTCAGTGTTTCATAATAGCACTAACAACTAGTAGGAGAACAATACAGAATCTGGGTACTTTAAGGCAAAGTGGCATCTCCTAACCATTTAAACTTCAGCCATTTCCCCAGAATTTTCTTCAAAGCAGACAGCACCTCCTTATTCCTTAGGCTATAGATTAGGGGGTTCAGCATGGGAGTGATGATAGCATTAAACACAAAGAGACACTGGCCCACCTCTGGGAGGAGAGAGGAACCTGGGTTCATGTAGATAACCAGGGCTGGACCAAAGTAGAGGCTCATCACACAAAGGTGGGAAGAGCAGATGGCCAGAGCTTTGTTCTTGCCTTCAGGGGAGTTCATGTGGAGGACAGCAAGGAAGATGAGGGTTTAGGAGGTCAGGATGAGTCCAAAAGGGATGAGAAAGACAACAATGCCTGACACCAACACCACCTTCTCATAGGTTGAGGTGTCCTCACAAGAGAGCTTCAGAAGGGCCATGACTTCACAGGAGAAATAGTGAATTTTTCTAGAGCCACAAGTAGAGAAATGCATGGAATACATTGTGTGCATTAGGGTGATGAGAACACCCCCAGCCCATGACTCAGCAGACATTTGCACACAGACTCTGGGGGTCATGATGATCTGGTATCTGAGGGGGCTACAGATGGCCAAGTAGCGGTCAAAGGCCATGAGTGTCAGGAGAACACACTCAGCCACTCCTAGCATCAAGTGAAGGAAGACTTGGACTCCACAGGCGATGTGAGAAATGCCTCTGTGTCCTGAGAAGAAGTTGGTGACCGTCTTGGGGACAGTAGTGGAGATTAGGGTCAGGTCCATGAGTGAGAGCTGGCTGAGCAGGAAGTACATGGGGGTGTGTAAGTGGACATCACTCCAGATCAGCCGGGCCAGAATGGAGTTTCCAGTGACGGCCACCAAGAGAATCATGAGGACAATGACAACAAGTAATGTAGGATGCTGGGAGTCAGAGAAGAGGCCCAGGAGAATGAAGTATGTGGTGGAGGATCCATTTCCTTGCCCCATGTCTTAGTCTACTCACATGGTCTGGAGGATCATTGGAGAAAAACACAGTGTGGCTTCCTCCATTATCACTGACTTGAACTCATTAGTTTGAAACTTTAATATATACTGAGAATATCCAAATACATTCCAATTCATATGGAATGTGAGATTCATGGTTTAGTATCTATTGTTATTTAACAATAGTATTTAACAATCAATCTGGAAGCATAATCAACAGAAATGAAGAATATCAGTTTTGGTCACCATTAAACTGCACTGATTTGAAAAATGTTGCTATCATTTCTTCTGAATTACCAGTGTAAATTTTAGTCACTGTGAAAATCTCACACATTCTGCAGGTGCAACATCCAGAGATCCTCCAGACGTGTTTCCATGTAGACATGGGTACTAATGCATAATCACCGATGGAACCTAAAATCGTTGCCTATTTCTTGCTTCTACATTCATCATCTACATCTAGTTTGATCCTTAGGTGACTCACAGATTACTAAGAGGGTGATATAGATCAGCCATGGGTGGGAGATTTTTTTGACTATTGACACTGGTCAAGAATGTCTTGAAAGCAATTTGAGCTGGGTTTTGTGGTCTACCTGATACATCTGTGTAGACGGATTGGAGGTATAATAGACTTTGGAGATTTCAGTATTGGTTTTTGAGAAATTAGACAAGTTGCTACTGTTTCTATAAAAGTTGCTTGTTTTTTCTTTATTTCTCTCTGTGTCATGTTACTTTCTCCAATGCAAGAAATAATCCTGGATTTTGCAAATCCTTCTATAATATTCAGTTACATCTCATGAATACATTCAACTCTTCTTCTGTTATTGTCATTTTCTGTCCTCTCATTAGGGATTGGTTTTAAACAAGCAAAAACTAAGTTAAAAGAGTCATAGTTAGAGCAGGGTTTTGATGTATAATCAAGAAGGAATGATATCACCTGACTTCAGTGGGAATTTCTCTTTCTCTCATTTTTCTTCATTATCATATCTTTTAAAAAATAAGCTTCACTATCATTTCTTTACTAACAAGAAAATTGTACGTACCAGAAATAGAAAATCACCATGTAAATAGAGAAAGAGGTCCTTAAATTTTCTGCATATTTTATTAACATGATGTCACATTTATATAAAATTGTGTTCATACCATCTTCAGGTATATCAGAGATGCATTATTAGAGATTCTGATGCATTGCTTGGCAGAATATTATCATCCCATGTGGTTTACAGTATAATTTTTAGTCAATATGAAAATCTGATGATATTGGAAATGTATAGTGGAAGAAATTTAGACAGATAGGAATATTCCAGAAGGCATTCTGCAAAGCAGTTTGTAAAATAAATTTGTGAAATATTACTTACCTATCTCACCCTCTGGAGATAATTATTAACATGGTAAAGTCTTTGGAAAATTTTTCTGTTAAAAATAAATTTCTCCAACATTTTAACTCAGAATCTGCAACAGTTTTACATTGATCTTGTTTTCCCCATCATATTCATTAACATTCTCTGATCTCTTATCCTTTATGCAGCATTATTATTTGAGTTTAACTTAAGACTGTCTATAATTTACAATATGTGGTTGAAAGTGTTCATTTTATTCTAGAAATTCTAAATAAAATATTTTTTCTTTTCACACAATTTTATTTGATTGTATAATTATGTTCCTGCTAATCGACATGGAGCTGGATCATACTGGAGGAGAAAACATGTTCTTCTTTAAAAAAGCTATGTATTGGGAGAATAATGACAAACAAGGAACATAATGAGCATCTTTGCAATTTATTTCCTTTGGTTAGTGTAAAAATATAAGACTTGCTTTGTCTTTAAAATATAAATGAATAAAATCTATTACAATTACCTTGCTTTTGAAATAAATAGAAGTACAACAATCATTTAAGAAATAAAAATGAATTATTTAATATCCTATGGTTGCTGATTAATGTAGAAAGAAGAGAAAGTGGGATAAATGAAAGTGTTTCCTAGGGCTACTGTAACAAAGCATTATAAACTGGGTGGCTTAAAACAACAGAAATTTATTGTCTCATAGTTCTGGAGGCTAGATGTCTGAAATAACGATGCCAGCAGAGCCATGCTTCCTCCAAAACCTGCCAGTAAGAGCCCCTCCTTGCCTCTTCCTGGCTTCTGGTGTTTCTTGAAACCCTAGGCATTCCTTGGCTTGCACATCTGTCATTTCAATCTTTGCTTCTCTCTCTTTACAGGAGCCTTCTCCTCTTTGTCTTCTCGACATCTTAAAAGGACACCAGTCATACTAGATTAAAGGCCACCTACTCTACTAAGACCTTATCTTACCTTTTCTAACTCCATCTCTAAAGCCCCTGTGTCCAAACCAGGTCACATTCTGAGGTACTGGGGGTTGAGACTTCTAAATATCATTTTGTGTACAGTTCAGCCCTTAACAGAAGGGTAAGAGAGAAATCATCTGGAAAGAGAAGAGAGAATATCAAGTAAAGAGGCATGAGAGAAGTGTTATTTCTCTCCACTCTCTTGAATGTTATTTCTTTAGAGACATTGCTTTACCATTTCATCTAAAGCATACCACAGGCTGGCTTTATCTACTCTCCTCTTTATGTTCTTTTGTACTCCTCATTATTACCTGAAATCACATAAAACATTTATTCACATGTTTATTTGTTTATTGTCTTTCTCACTGATCAAAATATAGGTTCCTTGAGGGCAATGAATTAGTTCAGCATTGAATCTCCCCTGGGCTGATATAGAACAGGTTTTTCATCAACACTTGTGGAACAACTGAATGGAAAAATAGATGGAGAGAAGGAAATAGGAGGACAAAAATCTTTTATGTATTTTGAAGAGAATGGGAGAAACGGAAACAGAGACCAGCAGGTTCTTAGCTGAGTGCTGTGTTATGGAAACTGCTTTGAACATATGCATCTCTTCCACTTATTTGGATGTTCAGCTCCCAATAAACACTTCACCTGCTGGCATGGCCCACCAAAATTCCAAGGGAACCTGATGGCCACTGTTTCCACCCCTTCAACCTCCATGCACTATAAAAGTCCATTTATAAAAATCTAAGATGCTTTATGGTTACATTTTGTAACTTGGCAGCCTTAAGCTGATCAGTGTAATATCAGTATAAATGGTATGTGTTTAAATAAGCACAATCAATGTGATTATCAAATATAATCTGCCCCTGGGATCTGGCCCTTCACTGAATTCTGATGCACCTTCTAAACTCTCTATGATGTTCTATTATAGATCTGGGAGCTTGTTTCTAAAGCACATGGAAGATGTAACTGACCATAGAATATTGCAAATTGTTACTTACTCTCATGCCACTGCACACAAACCTAGGAACAATGATCCCTTATGTATCCATGCTTGTCACCTCCTGGGGATTCTGCATTCTTCTGTATCTCCAATTTTATTCTGCCACTCAGTGAGGCATTAGGCACTTTTTGTGGAGAATGAATTTTTACAGTCAGGGATCTTGGTGGAATTAACACCACAGTCTCACCTCAAACCCAGGGGCAATGTGATAACTTCAAGAAACAGAGTTTAAATTCAGGACTGTTGGTTGGGAGAAATGCCATGGGTTCTGAAGGGATTGTGTCAGCTCAGTTGGGGTAATTAGCTCAGGTTTCAGAAGGCAGAGCTGAAATTCACCAGGGAGAAAGTCACTGCTCAACCCTTGGCTTACCAGTGTGGTAGGGTGAATTATGTACCACCACAAACAGGTGTTCTTAACTTAACCCACATCATGAAGGGTGTGAACCCACTTAAGCAGGACCTTTTGAACAAATTATTTTAAATGAATGTAACAATCGAGTGAGGGTGGGTCTTAATCCACGTTACTGGAGAAGAAGTGAGAAGCCAGGAGTCCATGCTCCCAGCCCCTGCCCCTGCTCCCAAACCTTGACAAAACTCAATCCCCCTTTCATGCTCCCACTTGCAAGGCCATCCTCCAACAACTTATCATTCTCCCAGCCCCTGACCATTCTCCCAGCCTCTGACCATTCTCCCATGCCTCTGGCCATGCTTCTTACTCAGGATTGGATAAGTAAGAGTGTTCTTTCCCAGTGAGAAAATTCAATGTATTGAAAAAATGGTCATTTGGGCTCACTGGGAATACAAAAATCAAATTAGATTTATTGATTGTTGGCATTTTATGTGTCAGCACGCTTGTGGACCCTTTCTTGCAGCCCTCCTCTCTGCTTTCATAATCGGGTTTGAGGTTTATGTTCCTTCTGGGCAGCCACATCAGAACCCCTCAGGACTGGGGCCATATCTTTATACTTTTCAGTATCCAGCTTGGGTGAGAATCAGGGAAATTCCAGTTAATTTACATACAATAAAATGAGAGTGGATTCATGGAAAGCAGTTTCATGTTTTCTGTTAGTTACAGCACCAAAATGGCCAATCTTTTCTTCCATGTAGACACTGACAGAGAGGCTCTGCCACATGAGGCAGGAAAGCAGGAGCAGCCTTCCACTGAAAGGTACATTTTGCAGGTGGATTTTTATTAAAAAAAAGAGTCTTCCTTACTGCTCGCAGGGCACCACTGGGTCTCAGTTCCACTTCCTGATACTATGATAAGTACTTTTAAATGAATCCAAGTGCTCAAAACATGCAAGAGAAACAAAATGCTATTTTATTACTTTTATATGTACAGTCCGACTGATGAGGAACTGAATTAAATGTTTAAAATGTGGAAGCTTTTGGATGTATCCTTTTATTTGCTTTGTCCAACCACTTAGTCTCATCAAACCTCATACATTGTTATGGATAATATTCTCATTTAGGTTAGGAGACTAAATTGAGTTTGTTACAGTCATGTAAATTTCAAGGTTCTATACCCATGATAATTATAGAGAACATTCTAAATATCACAATGTTTCAATAAGTAACAATTGCCAGGGCCAATATTTGTAGCCAATTGTATATATATTTTCTCTGTTTGTAGTGTTTATGATAGTTAAAGAAGGTAAACAAGCTTAAAACAACTGCTGCATATAAAAACAATACACAATGCCCTTGATTTGGTTTATTACACCATTAGTGATGTGTCTATTTATTTATTATAAAATGCAACTGTTAAAATATAGGCAATCATATAAACTCTAACATGTTTCTGGAGACTTCTGTGAAACAGTGTATTAAGGCCATAACTGTGTTTCTTCATTTCCCATATTTGCTTTACCTTATGACTATAAAATGCTACTATGTTAATTCATTTGGGTATTTCCAGGTATCTAGCACTGTGTAGGAAACAGGTGAATAAATCATGGTATTCTTTAATCTGTAATTTCTTAAAGAGTTTAGGAGGTCAGTTAAGAAATGAGATTACGCATGTATAAATCTGACATTACGTACCCATACTAACTAATGTTGTTATTCTATTGATTACAATTTGTCAATTGATAATATGAATAAATGTAACATAATAATTTAGTTATTTTGACTAAATAAGCACAAAATGTGTACATGTCTGTATAATGCTAGCACAGAACTCCATATCACCAACTTTATTCAGAGTTTCAACATAAGGCAAAGCTTAAATTCCATGTCTCCAACAAAAGAGGTGAAAAAGGACACACTTTTTAAACTTTATGCATATATTTACTGCATTTCAAAGTCTACATAAGTAGAGATTATTTTCTTTTATAGTTAAAGAAATGAGTAACTTTCCGCAAAGGTTTCCTGGATTCCACCTTGTTGTCTTTGCAGAAAAATCCTGCCAGCCACAGACAGCTATAAAATGAATCCCAAATATCTTAGACAAGCATCTACCTACTGGGAGTATCTCATGCAATTGAAGTGTTTTATCAAGCCCTTGAGAGTTCCATGATAGCTGCTCTGGAGTTAGCAGAGACTCAACCGGCAGGTTTGCATGACTGATCTTTCTATTTAGCTGTTTGAACCTCTTCAAACTCTTGACTCTGGGCCCTCAATCTTTACTGTGCTCTGGAATGACAGGGAATTCATGTTAAAGTGCCCATTTCAGGCCCTGCTCTCAGAGGTCAGGACAATTAGGTCCAGGACACACCCCAGAATCATGCATTTGCAGGGAGAACCCACATTTTTCTGATGCTGGTAATGAGTGCCTGTGGGAAGGATGGCTCAGGCCCAAGCTGTGGGTCCCACTAGGCAGTAGCGACATCTGTGGGTCCTCGTACATTCCTCTTTTAACCACACAGGCACAGGCACAGGCATTAATTGGATTTCAAGCTTACTCTTAATTGAATCGACTGGTACCTTCTAAGAATGTAGAACTCTGAACCTGTGACCAGTTAGAATAAATTCATTTATTCAAACTGTGCCATTTGTTCAAGTTAATGAATAGGCCTATACCTGATGGGATGATGTTACACAACCAGATGTACATACATCATGGAAGCCCAGGTTACAAAAATGATCTGCATTTTCAAATTTCAAATTAAGATTATCTGCTGCTCTGAATAAATATTGCTCCTCAGAGTTAAATAAATTTTAGCCATAAAAATGAACTGAGAGATCTGAGCTTGTAGGAACCAGTGGACAAGAAAGATGCAGACCCTCCCAAGGAACAGATGGCAGAAATTGTGAGAGTCGAGCAGGAGCACTTTGAGTGTACAGAACTGCTTGAGTGTCCATGCAGTTGGGGGCCCCGAGGAGAAGGAAGAGGACGCAGAGCTGGTGGCCAAGACTGAGGCCCTGGTTGCTGAGTGGGAGCTTGATTTCTTCTGCCTGTTTCTTTGCTGGGCCTTCTGTGTTGGTCACTCCAAGGATTTCACTAGGCTTCTTACAGTGCCAAGGCTTGCATGGATTGTCCAATCTAGCAGCTCATCAATGGAGAAATCTATAAATAGGTAAGTTTTAATAAGAATTGCAGCAGGAACTATTACTGATACAAAATGTGAAAGTGATGAATGAATTATGTCCTTGGATTCAGCCCTGGTGTTTTCTGCCTCAATTGAAAAAGCACATAACCAAGTTCATGAAGAAATACAGAATTTAACTCAAATCCATGCTATAGATCATTATAAGAAAAAAAGGAAAAATTTTAAAAATGAATAAGGCATTTAAGAAATATATGGTGACCCAAATTACACATGCTTTGAAAATAAATTATTTTATAATAATCTCTCAGAAAGATATATTCCATTCCATTTTTCAAAGCTTCAGTTATAACCACATGTTGGAGAAAATCAAGAGACGTGAATTATATGGTAAAAGAAAACTCATCAACCTTTATAATGAAGGCAGCAGCAAAAGTAGTGGAAAGTAAAAGAATAAAAACAATAACTTCTTCATGATACTGAAATGAAACTGCATCAAATTTGCATATACAAGAATGTGTTCAGGATGGTTAGAAGTAGTCGAATCCTCTGACAGGATAGAAAACAGTGATGTCTCACAAGACCCTCTTCTAATCTAAGTTAAATATGGAAACCACATTAAGAATTTGATAGGAAAGAGGAAAGAGTGATAACTCTTCAAAGTGGAAGAAATGAAGAAAACAGGAGAGGAGCCACTGAAAGCAAGAGAATAAGTACTTTAAACAATTAGCAGTAAGTTCTGAAAAAAAGTGATCTAGAAAAAAAAGTAGTCATGGCTTTGAGAAGAAGACAAGAATCTGTGATTTGGTGTGTGAAACTATGGAGAGAGAAACTGGCCTAAAATACCAAATTCAAAATATTACAAATTCAACAAACAAGTTTCATGTTAAGATAGATGAGGACTATAAAGACACTAAAACCAATTTCTCAGGCCATAAAGATTGTATTTTTAAAATCTTGATTAAAGAAGGGCAGTTAAATATTTTGTTCACTACATTTGTTTTAAGTGTGATTGTGTTTGATGTATTTTAATAATTTAGTTTAAAATATTATAGTTAAATTATATTAATTTAATTTAATAAGTTTACAGTTCTAAGGGTGAGAAAATGTCCCAATTAAAGCAAGTCTGTAGAAACGTCCAATTTAAGGCATCCAAGGAAAATACCTTGGTTCAAGAAGGCCGATGACATTTAACATTTCTCTCAGCTAGAAGGGCATATGGTGAACATGCGGCATCTATTGGCTTCCTTGTGGCTCTACAAAACAGGGTCACTCCAAAATGTTTCCTCTTTTATAGGATTCCAGTAAGCAACTCCACCTTCAATGTAAGGAGTCACACCTCCATCAAAATTATCTAATCAAAAGTTACCACCCACAATTGGGGGGTCATATCTCCATGGGAACAATCAAAAAGCTCCCACCCAGTAATAATGAATGAGGATTAAAGGACATGGCTTTTTTGGGGTCCACCACAGATTCAAACCAGCACACCAGACATGACATATTTAAGTTTTCACATAAAGAGAAAAACTTAAAGATAGTAATACTCATAGGATAAAATTTATACTAGTAACATGAATAGCATCATGTTTCACTTATTTTACTTGAATAAAAATCAAAAGAAAAATAACACAAGACTATACAACACAATTACACCTCTTGTGTATGATGTACTATAGTTATTTGAATAATTATAAATATGTTCCTTTATGAATTATAACAAACAAACAAACATTAATGGAAGGTGTTAATAATAGGGTGGTACATGGGAACTTTGTATTTTATAAATTTTACGCATATTTCTGTAAGCATACAAATTCTCTAACAAAAAACTATCAATAAAACATAAATAAGTAATAAAAGAACATAACCCCTGGGGTATGCAACAGCTTCAAATTTCCACAATATATTCTCATGTTCACGGAGAAAGCCCCATGTGTCCACACTGTGAATTTGAATGTAGGGGACATGAAGAATAGGAATAAGTTGTGGATTTGGGATGTTTCCAGTCTTTCCTTATACCATGTAGTGTTGCATCCTCAGTGTAGATTTCTAAAAGTAGAGCTGTTTATTAAGTGTCCAGCAAATGCAACTGTCCAAATATTGCCAAATCCCCTCCATAAGAATTTTACTATTTTGCACTACCCCCAGCAAGTTGTGAAAGGGTCTGTTTCCCCACAGCTTCACTAATGATATATATTGTTCAATGTCTGGACTTTTGCCAGTCTTGTAGGTGAGGCATGATTTTATAATGTATTAGTTAGGGTTCTCTAGAGAAACAGAATCAACAGGAAACACTCTCAAATATAAAATTTATACCAAGGGTCCCACGTAACCATTGGAATGCAGAGTCCAAAATCCACAGGGTAAGTTGTGAAGCCAACGATTCTGATGGAGGGTCTGGATGAACTCCACAGGAGGTACTCACTGGCAGAAGCAGGAAAAGAGCCTGCCTCTCATGAATCCTCCTTAAAAGGCTTCCAGCATTGAGATTAATCATCACTCATTGTAGAAGATACTCCTCACTGGCTGATTGCAAATGGAATAAACTGTGGATGCAGCTGACGTGATCATGATTTAATTCTATGAAATGTCCTCATCGCAACAGACAGGCCAGTACTTGCCCAACCAGACAAACAGGTACCACCACTTGGCCAAGTTGACACATGAAATTGACCATGACAGTCCACCCCTTGTCAACTTGGCAGCTATACGTATCACCTTAAACCATACCTAATTTCTAAATAAAAAATAATAAAGCACATGATTTTTTTCTTTCACCTTGCAATGCTCAACTGTCCTGCATATAACTGGAAACACATTAAATCTCTTCAGAATAGTGTGCAAATTCTTGGGTAATATTCATTCTTAAACTTGATATCTTATAACTTAAATAGTGTAACATGAACAAAACAACATTACAGTCCTCGTTTCTGTAACTGATCACATGGTCGAAGTTCATATTTATCACTACCTTCTTCCACTACCCATTCCATGTTCCCTTTACCCTCAGCAAGCACTTCAGCTGGCTGTGGTTCTTTGCCTGGTGGGGTGACCCAAACTTTCATTACTGAGGTTTCAGAGCCATTGGTAGTCCTGCCTGTATTGGATTGATGCAGTTTTCCATTGATTTTAATCATAGGGCATGGTAGTACTAAAAGATGCCCTAGGGGATCTCCTATATGCCAAGAAAACTCTTTTTTATCTCCATTGTGTACCTGCAGTCCTATTTCTGACTGATAATCAGGGTCAATCATCCCAGACAATAATGTAATCCCCCTCTTGGCTTGTTGATCCAGTGGCATAAGTAGCCCAAAGTGAACAGGTGGCAGTCTTAGATTCAAGTTCAATGGAATCATTGTTGTTTCTCCTGATGGAAGCATTCCCCCTTATGGAACTAAAACCTGCAGACCAGCAGAGCTCAGGGTCACAGGGACATGAAACAAAAATTTTCTGAGTGGATCACTAGGGGTAATAGTGAGTGGTACTACTCCCAGTTCCACCCCTTGATTCCTGGACCCATGGATCCTGGCTATGGGAGAAGCAGAACCATAAAGTGGATGCTGATTCAGAGCATATACATCTTCCTGGAGAACATTACCCCAGCCCTTCAAGGTATTGCCATTGAGTTGGCACCATAATTGAGTTTTCCAAAGGCTATTCCACCATTCTATCAACCCAGTTGCCTCTGGATGATCGGGAACAAGGTAAGACCACAGAATACCATGAACATTTGCCCATACCTGCACTTCACTTGCTGAAAAGTTTGTTCCTTGATCAGAAACAATGCTGTGTGGAAAACCATGAGGATGGATAAGACACTCTGTAAGCCTATGGAGGATAGTTTTGGCAGAAGCATTGTGTGTGGGTAAGCAAACCCATATCCAGTGTATATGTCTATTCCAGTTAGACCAAATCACTGCCCCTTTCATGAAGGGAGTGATCCAATGTAATCAACCTCCCATCATGTACCGGCTGGTCACCTCAGGTAATGGTGCAATATCAGGTTCTGGGTATGGGACTCTGCTGTTGGCAAATTGGGCACTCAGCAATGGCTGTAGCCAAGTCAGCCTTGGTGAGTGGGAGTCCATGTTGCTGAGGCCAGGCATAACCTCTATCCCTACAACCATGACCACTTTGTTCATGAGCCCATTGGGCAATGACAAGAGTTTCTGGGGAAAGAGGCTGACTGGTATCTACAGAATGGGTTATCTTATCCAATTGATTATTCAAACCTTCCTCTGCTGAAGTCACCCTCTGGTATGCATTCACATGGGACATAAATATGTCCATGTTTTAGCCCACTCAGAAAGATCTCTCTACATACTTCTTTCCCAGACCTCTTTGTCACCAATTTTCCAATTATTGTCTTTCCAAGTCCCTGACCATCCAGCCAAACCATTAGCAACAGCCCATGAGTCAGTATACAAATGTACCTCTGGCCAGTTTTCCTTCCAAGCAAAATGAACAACCAGGTGCACTGCTCGAAGTTCTGCCCACTGGGAGGATTTCCACTCACCACTGTCCTTCAAGGACACCCCAGAAAGGGATTGTAGTGCTTCAGTTGTCCACTTTCGGGTGGTACTTGCATATCATGCTGAACCATCTATAAACCAGGCCAGAGTTTTCTCTTCCTCAGTCAATTCACTGTAAGGAACCCCCAAGAATCCATATCTCTGGTCTGGGAAAGAGAAGGTAATGTGGCAGGAGTGGAGACCATGGGCATCTGTGCCACTGTTTCATGTAACTTACTTGTGCCTTCGGGACCTGCTCTGGCCCTATCACATATATACCAGTTCCATTTACAATAGAGTGCTGCTGCATATGCCCCACTTTATGGCTTGCTGGGTCAGGCAACACACAGCTCATGATAGGCAACTCAGGTCTCATGGTAACTTGGTGGCCCATGGTTACGCATCCAGTCTCTGCTAAGGCCCAGTAGCAGGCCAAAAGCTGTTTCTCAAAAGGAGAGTAGTTATCTGCAGCAGATAGTAAGGCTTTGCTCCAAAATCCTAAAGGGTCTGCATTATAATTCTCTTATAGGGGCCTGCCAAGGCTTCAAACAGCATCTCTATTTGCCGCTGACACTTCCAGCACCATTGGATCTGCTGGATCATACAGCCCATGTGGCAGAGCAGCTTGTACAGCAGATTCTACTTGTTGCAGAGCCTCCTTTTTCTCAGGTCCCCACTCAAAATTTGCTAATTTGCTTTTCTGGTCACTCAGTAAATGGGCCAGAGTAGCACGCCCAAATGAGGAATATGTTGTCACCAAAATCCAACGAGACCAACTAGGTATTGTGCCTCCTTTTGGTCATAGGAGGGACCAGATGCAGCAACTTATCCTTCACCTTAGAAGGGATATCTCGATATGCCCCACATTACTGGGCACCTAGAAATTTCACTGAGGTGGAAGTCCCCTGTATTTTTGTTAGATTTATCTCCCATCCTCTGACACACAGTGCCTTACCATTAAGTCTAGAATAGTTGCTACTTCTTGCTCACTAGGTCCAATCAACATGATATCATCAATATAATGGACCAGTGTGATGTCTTGTGGGCAGGAGAAATGATCAAGGTCCCTGCAGACAAGATTATGACATAGGGATGGAGAGTTGATATACCCCTTATGTAGGACAGTGAAAGTATACTGCTGACCTTGCCAGCTGAAATCAAGCTGTTTCTGATGGTCCTTACTAATATCTGTTGAGAAAAAAAGCATTTGCGAGATCAATACCTGCATACCAGGTACCAGGGGATGTATTGATTTTCTCAAGCAACGATACCACATCTGGAATAGCAGCTGTAATTGGAGTTACCACCTGGTTGAGCTTACAATAATCCACTCTCATCCTCCAAGACCTATCCGTTTTCTGCACAGGCCAAATAGTAGAGTTGAATGGGGATGTGGTAGGAATCACCACCCCTGCATTCTTCAAGTTCTTAAGAGTGGCAATAATCTCTTCAATCCCTCCAGGAGTCTGGCATTGCTTCTGATTTACTATTTTGCTAGGTAGGGGCAGTTCTAGTGGCTTCCACTTGGCCTTTCCCACCATAATAGCCATCACTGCATGAGTTAGAGAGTCAGTGTGGGGATTCTGCCAGTTGCTCAGTATGTTTATTCCAATTATACATTCTGGAACTGGGGAAATAACTACAGAATGGGTCTGGGGGCCCACTGGACCCACTGTGAGATGTACCTGAGCTAAAACTCCATTGATCATCTGGCCTTCATAAGCCCCCACTCTGACTGGTGGACCAGAGTGATGTTTTGGGTCCCCTGGAATTAATGTTACTTCTGTACTAGTGTCTAATAATCCCCAAAATATCTGATTATTTCCTTTTCCCCAATGCACAGTTACCCCTATCTTGGTGATTAAGTGTGACCACCTGGCTTCTGCCAACTCGGGATCCCATCATCCCCATTGTGTTTAAGGATTCCAGCTCAGTGACAGCAGTTCCTACAGTAATATCTGACCTACAGAGAAGTGCAACTACAGAAATCTTCAGGGATGATGGTACTAGTCTCACAAATTTATTTCTCACTGTTTTGGTAAAAGGTGCATCCTCCGGACATTCCTGGGGTGTATGAGCAGGGTTTGCATGATAAATCCACTCTAACATTCCAATCTCTCTAAGCCTCTGGATCTGCTCATCTACATTTTACCAGGGCAGTTCTGGCATTTCAACCTCAGGTAATGTCGGTCACCTTTTGATCCATGTTTCAATCAACCATCCAAACAAACTCTTAATACCTTTCTAACCCCTTGAGCTATAAAATTGAACACAGAATCTCTGCTTAGTAGCCTATATCAATAAATTCAGCCTGATCCAACCTTTTATTCCTCCCACCATTATCCCACATCCTTAAAATTCATTGCCAATCATATTCCCTTGATTTCTGTCTATATAAATTGGAAAACTCACCCAATTTTGGAGTATAATGTACCTCCTCATATGTGATACTTTATATTTCACCTTTAGGGGCCTGTTGGGACTTTAGTCTAGTTACAGGTATGGAAGAAATGAGGGGTGGTGGGGGTGAGTCATGAAAAGAATTAGAAATATCTTCCAAGCCATTTGCTTCAGGGCCTTCATTTGCAGTTTCATCTGGTGAAACAGGATTAATCACTCTAGGGCTAATTCCTTCAGGAGGAGGTTGAGAGGCCAACTCCTAAAGGCAAGCTGGAGGTGGGGTGGCTATGTCCTCAAGGCAGGCTATTACAGGGTTATCTAGAGAAAACTCAGCATGGCCTAGGGTTTCAACCTCACCCGCGACATCATTACCAATCCATATGTCACCATCCCATTTTTCATGGTCCCACTCCTTTCCAATCAATGTCCTCACTTTAATGGCAGGCACCATGCAACATTGAAATTTCAGTTTATGTGGCAAAATTGCTACTCTAACAATAAGATTCTGCATCTGATTTTCAGAGATCTCAAGTCTATGGCTACAAGAAACAAGATTTTCCTTCAGAATACTCATAGAAACTTCTACATCTGTCAGACGGTGCTTAAGCTTCTTGTTTGAAGCCTTAAGCCCATCCCTTTCACTCCTTAATGTAGCCAGTGTATCTAACAACAACCAGCCAATGTCTTTATACCTCTTATTTCCACAAAACTCTGTAAAGGTGTCAAAAACATTATCCCCCAGAGCCTTCATACAAGCGAAGCATTAGGAGAATCGAATGGTGATATTTTGACTATCACTTTTGCCAACTCACTCCACGGATTGGGAGTGCCATTCTGATTATAGGAATCAGAGTCCTTAGTGCCTTGGAGTCCAGTCAGAGTAGAAAACCATTCATAGGAACCCATTTTTAAGATTCTGTTTCTTAAGAACCACTCTTGGTACTAAGTTGTATTAGTTACGATTCTCTAGAGAAACAGAAACTACAGAAAACCCTCACAACTATAAAATTTATATTAAGTGTCCCATGTAACCATGGGAATGCAGAGTCCAAAATCTGCACAGCAGGCTGTGAAGCTGACGATTCTGATGGAGGGTCTGGATGAACTCCACAGGAGAGGCTCACTGGTAGAAGCAGGAAGAGAACTTGTCTCTTCTGAATCCTCCTTTAAAGTCTTCCAGGGATTAGATTAATCATAGATGCTCCCCTTGGCTGATTAGAAATGGAATCAGCTGTGGATGCAGCTGACATGTTCATGATTTAATTCTATGAAATGTCCTCATCACAACAGAGAGATCAGCACTTGCCTAACCAGTCAAACAGGTACCACCACTTGGCCAAGTTGGCACATGAACCTGACCATGACATATAGTATTATTTCTCATTTCTCTTATGAGCAGGTTAAATGTTGTTTTATGTTAAGAGCCATTTGTTTTCCCCTATCTGTGAACTGTCATTAAAATTTTCACCAACTTTCCCATAGGGTTGTAATCTTTGTATTCTCACTTTTAAAGGTCTTTAAATGTTTGAACCATTAATTCCTTGTCTATGATATTAGTTGAAAATATTTATTTCTAAGGTTTTTATTTGTCATTTGACTTTGCTTGGGTGTTGTTTTCCTTTTGCAATGCAGAGTTATAAAAATAATTCTTACATAGTCACATTCATCAAATCTTTTTTTGCCTGGTCAGGCACCGGGAAACATTTATAGATTTTCTATCTTAGTTTTTTCTAATAACAGATGAGATGAATTATGTTGTCTTGAGTTCCATTAGTTTTCCTCCTATTCCATAGAGGAATTAGCAACCCCACTCAGGGACCCTTGTGGGCAGTGTTTGCTTCCCTGTAAAGCTTATGAATCTTGGACATTTGGAAGGTTTTAGCTAGGTGTGTGTGAGCACATGGGATGAATGTCATGTCCACATGACATTTCTTTTCCATTCTCTGGATTTTCTCCTCTGTCATGAGAATGTTAGCTTTTTAGTCTGGGTACCATAATGAGAAAACTCATGGGATAGAGCCCAACTTGTGCACTAATCAAGAAATTAACATTTCTAGTTTTAAGCTAATGAGAAGTTGGGGCTGTTTGTTACTGTAATAAAACTGATAGAAACAGTTTTAAAATCCCTGTTTGAAAAGACATTTACTCATAGCTTTCTTCTGGCATTGGTATGGTTCTATTTTTCACTTTGAAAACTCTAATACACTTAGAAAAAAATTGGTGTATGATATATATATAATAAATCAGATTTTATCTTTTCCTTATCACATTTTCTTTCCATTTGTCCCAATAACATTTCTTAAAAGATATCTTTCCCCATTGCTTTCAGACACCACCTTTATTTTGGACTACTTCTCCGTATATATTTGCATCTATGTCTGAATAATCAAATTACTTTTGTTTGACCACAAAGATGATGACATATTTTTATCACCTTCGACTGATTCAGACAGTGGCTTATGTTAATAGACTTCATAATACTGGACCACTGTTGCTTTCAATTTATTCCTGCATACCTACCAACCTGCCTATCTACCTACCCACTTACCTACCTTCCTACCTCCCTACCAACTTGCCTAGTGTTGTGGATTCTGTGCTGTTCTAGTTAGGATTTTGTCACGTACATGCTTAAGTGAATTTGGTTTATTGTTTGTTTTTTGTGTGTTTCTGTTATCTTTGTCAGTCTTCACATCAATTTTGTATTCATTTCATTAAGTTTTTCATCCCTTGAAATAATCTAAAATAGCTCAAATAGTATTGGAATGATCTTATTTTTAAATGTCTGCTAGAATTCCCCTTCCTTTCATCTACGGTGCCTTTTTGTAGGGTAATTTTTACACCTTTGCCTATTTCTTGTGTGTATTTAAACCCATTAGCATCTCTCTTTATTGGCTGACTCTCTTTTTATAGAGGTTCATCAACATAATCCATGGTTTTAAATGCTTAACATTTTATATATTTCCTGTTTTTTAATGAATATTTTTTACCTGTCATTTCTCATTTTGTATAATTGTTTCTCACATGCCTCCATCTTTTTATTGTTGTTTATTTGGCTGATTTTTCAATACAACTTGGTTTTTGTTCTACTGTTTTTTCTATTATCTAATTAAATGTAATCAACTTTATTAATTTCTTCCTTCAGATTTCTCTCAATTTATTTCAATGTTATTTTAACCAATCTTTGAATCAGGTGCTTAAGTCACTTAACTTTATTCGTACACTTTCATTGAATTAAGCAGTTACTCTAAGAATTTTTCCTTAGGCACAGTATTGGTTTATTTATGCCCATTTATTAAGTACATGTAGCATTTTTATTATTTTAACTTTCTAAAAATTCTGGTACTTTATAATTAATTTTATTGAGGTATTATTTATGTACAATAAAAGATACCCAGCAATCACTGAACATTTTCTGGAAAGGGTTAGATAGTTAATACATAGCTGTGTTCTAGTGAAACTTTATTTACAAAACCAGATGAAGGTTCTCATTTGCAAGTCTGAAATAAATCATTTCCATAATTTCATAAAGTGTGTTTTTGTGGGTTAGTGGTCAATTCCTCCCGCTCATGGCCTGAGAGAACCACTGATCTCTTCCTGGCATTTTAAGTTACTTTTGGCTGTTCTAGAAGCTCATATAAATGGAATGATACAGAACATGCTCTTCTCTGCCTAGCCTTGTTCATTCAACATGATATTTTGGATATCCACACATTTTGTAGTGTTAGCAGTTTCTTATTCTATTATTATGTTTTATTATTACTTCTATGTTTTATTAAAATTTATTTTTAATTAAAAATATAGCCATAGAAATTGTAATTTTACAGAAAAATTGTATAACATGCAGTTTTTCCATGAAACCCCTTT
Organism: Myrmecophaga tridactyla; assembly: GCA_004026745.1. Classification (NCBI taxonomy): domain Eukaryota; kingdom Metazoa; phylum Chordata; class Mammalia; order Pilosa; family Myrmecophagidae; genus Myrmecophaga; species Myrmecophaga tridactyla. The sequence goes on along the minus strand of PVIY010009224.1, from coordinate 32,423 downwards.
ATGATTAACACTTTGTGTTAGTTGGTACATTTGTTACAATTGATGAAAGAATATTATAAATGTAGTATTAACTATAATCTGTATTTTATATTAGGATGCATTTTTCCAATATACCATCCTATTATTAACAAGTTGTATTAATGTGGTGCATTTGTTATAATTCATGAAAGAACACTTGTATCATTGTACTATTACCTATAGCACATCATGTACAATAGAGTTCACTAAACTGTACTGCCCTATGTTTCATTTTTCAATTTTTATTTTACTATCAGATGTACTCCCTGAAATTTCCCCTTTTAAATATATTCATATATATGATACAGTACAACTAATTATATTCATAATGTTGTGCTACCATTGCTGCCATTCATTTCCAAAACTTTACAATCTACCTCAATAAAAATTATGTACAAATTAAGCATTAATTCCTATTTGATAACCCAAACCCAGCATCTGGTAAACAATACATTAATTCTATGTCTATGAATTTGCTTATTATAATTAGATCACATCAGTGAGATCATATAATATTTGTCCTTTTATGTCAGGCTTATTTCCCTCAACAAAACAGCTTCAAGGTTCAGGACATCATTCCTTTTTACAGCTGCATAATATATACATATATATGTATATATGTGTATATATATAAATTACATTTTAAATAATAATTATATATACATATATATATCACATCTTGTTTATCCTTTCTTCAATGATGGATATTTGAGTTGCTTCCACCTTTTGGCAGTTGTGAATAATATCACTGTGAACATCATTGTGCAAATATCTGTTTGAATCTTTGCTTTTCATTTCTTCTGGGTAAATATCTAGTAGCAGGATTGCTAGGTCACATGGTAATTCTATATTTAGCTTCCTGATGAACTGCAAAACTCTTTGCCACAATGGCTGCACCATTTTACATTCCCAGCAACAACGAATGACAGTTTCTAGTTATCCATATCCTCACTGGTGCTCATAGTTTCTGTTATTTATTTATTTATTTTTATGGGCATGGTCCGAAAATTGAACCCTGGTCTCCTGTACAGAAGGTGAGCATTCTCCCACAGAATCACCCATGCACCTTGTCATTTTTAGTTTTAACCATAGCTATTCTAGTGGATCTCAGATGATTTATCATTGTGGTTTTGTTTTACATTTCCCTAATAGTTAATGATGTTGAAAATTGTTTATTGTGCTTTTAAGCCATATGTTATTATTCTTTGGAGAAATGTTTATTCAAATATTTTGCTCGCTGTTTAATTGAATTTTTTGTCATTTTGTTGTTGAGTTTTAGGATTTTTTGTATAGTCTGGATTAAATCCTTATTGGATATGTGGTTTCTAAATATTTTCTCACATTCAGTAGGCTTCCTTTGCCCCTTTTTGACAAAGTCCTTCTAAGCACAAAAGTATTCCATTTTGAGGTAGCCCCATTCACTTATTCTTCCTTTTGTTGCTTGTGCTTTTGGATGTAAAGTTTAAGAAGTTAAGAAGCCACCTCCTACTACAAAATCTTGAAGATGCCTCCCTACATTTTCATTTAGGACTTGTATGGTCCTGGCTTTTATTTTCAGGTATTTGATCCACTTTGGTTTAATTTTTATATATGTTATGAGAGATAGTGGTTCTCTTTCATTCTTTTTCTTAGAAATATCAATTCTCCTGGCACATTGGCTGAAGTCTCTATTCTTTCCCAATTTAGTGGACTTGGCAGCCTTGACAAAAATCAACTGACCATAGATGTGAGGGTCTATTTCTCACATCCGCCCTGGGTCTTTGTGGGTTTGGGTCCCTGTGACTGGATATGCATGTAAAGTGGTGTATAGACTGCATTTACAGTGGAAAGGACCCGACTAAACTCCCAGCTCAATTCCATTGTTCATGTGCATTTAGAGCTACAAATTTCCCTGTCAACACCATCTTCCCTGTATTCCATAAATTTTATATATTGTGCTCTCGTTTTCATTTGTTCCCTCATATGTACTGATTCTTCTTGCTATTTCTTCTTTTATCCACTGATTATGCTGGTTAACCTCTATATATTTGTAAATTTTACACTTTCCCAGCATCATTCCATTATAGTCAGAGAAAGTGCTTTGTATAATTTCAATCTTTCTAATTTATTGAAAGTTGTTTTGGGACTCTATTATGGTCTTCCTTGGCATGTATATTTATGTCTTCCATGAGTGTTGGTAATCTTTTTTTCCCTTATTTCCTCATATGTTCTCTCTGTTCCTTCCCTTCTCCTCTCTTTCTAGGACACCCATCATGTGTATGATGTATGCATGGTTCATTCTGTCATACAAATTCCTGAGGTTCTGCTCATTATTAATTTTCCAATCTCCACCTGTTCTTCTGAGTGTATAATTTTGATTGTCTGGTCCTCTAGTTAACTGAGTCTTTCCTCCCCCTGTTGTATGCCTGTAGTATATATTTATTCTCCATTGTTGTGCCTTTCATCCCCATAATTTCTGCTATGTTTCCTTGTAAACTTTTAAAATCCTTTTTATTTGCACACCTTTTTTTAATATTCTTCACCTCCATGTCTATATTTCCTTTCAACTCATTGAGTTGATTTGAGAGATTCTTGATCTTTTTTGATTAGTTGTTCCAAGTTATATGTCTTCTTTGATAAATTTTAATAAAATATTAACAAACAAAACACAGCAATATACAAAAAGATAACACATCATGACCAAGGTGATTTATTTCATTAATGCAAAGTTGGTTCAACTCTGAAAAATTAATACATTTAATTAATCATATTAACAGCATATGTTTTTCCATCTATGTTGTCTTCTGTATGATCATATTTCCTATTTATTTTGTGTATTTTTGTAACTTTCATCTTTCAAGGATTTCACTCAGTTCATCTAATTCAGGGATTAGCAAACTATGATCAGCAAAGAATCCAGCCTACTTTGTTTTCATGTCATCCTTAAGCTAAGAATGTTTTTTACATTTTTCAAGGAGGATTTCTCTCTCTCTCTACATATATATATATACCCACCTATCCTTTTTCTTTCTTTCTTTTTTCTTTTTCTCTCTATTTTTCTATCTTTGTAATCTATCTGTCATATGCCATCTATCACTATCATCTCTCTATGACAGACATTTATATGACAATTCATGTAACCCACAAAGACTAAAATATTTACTATCTGCTCTTCTAAAATAAACAGCCTGACAACTATAATCTAAGCTGTCATATTTATCATAAATCTGTTCATAAGATTTACTTTCATTTTCTTTAATTCTTGTTATTGTTTTATTGTTCTCTCTCTTTCATTGTTCCAATTAGAAGTTTTTAATTTTTATTAAATTTTCCTAAGAATTAGCTTTTGTTTTCCTCATTCTCTGCCACTTCATTGATTTCTGCTATCATCAATAGTTTTTTCCTTCCATTTATTTTTGGTTTAAATACTCTTATTTTTCTCTAATTCAAAGTCACTGTTTCCTCCTTAAGCAATACTATAGTTTCAACTCACAAATTATGATCCGGGTAGAAATGTTTTCTAATTTTACTTGTGATTTCTTCTTTGAGCCACAGGCTGTTTAGAAGGGTTTTATTTAATTTTTAAATATTTGACAGATTTTTCCAATATAGCACTGTTATTGATTTTTCAATTTGATCCCCTTGAGGTATTATACTATAGCATTATTTCAATTCTTTCACATTTGAGACTTGTATCACTCAGCATATAGTCTGTGTTAGCATGTGTGCCTTGTACAGTTAAAAAAAATAACTATCAACTAGGTCAAGGTGATTGATAATGTTGCTCAAGACTTTTACAGCCTCACTGATTTTCTGAGTACTCCTAAGAATGACAGGAAGAAGAATATAAATTTATCTTTTTCTTCTTTCCTTTATTTCAGTTTTTTGTTCATATATTTTGAAATTTAAACTGAATACATACACATTTAGGATTATGATCTCTTTCATGAATATCATCATTGTACATCATTTATACCATTGTAAAATTCCCCCTTTATCTCAGAGTATTCCTTGTCATCTTTATCCCCATCATGATGCAATTTCTTGAGTTATTGAATGCTTATAAGAAGGCATTATGCCAGAGCTTCTCCTAGGATTTTTTGGTTGCCTTAAGTTCTTATCTAGTAAGCTTGTAAAATCAGAAAGTTCTCATGGAAAAGGATTCACTGAGTTCAGCTGGAAATCTAATTCAAGAAATGGAACACCAACATCTTTAGTTTTCAAAGCTGTGAGTGAATTGCTGTTACTGAAAACAAAAAGCATGCAAAGAAGAAGGTGATGAAAACTTTTGCTAAAAAAATCAAGGGTAGTATCAAGTTATTTAAATAAAGTGGACTCATTCTTTATATCATATGTAACTTTGAAGCTCTATAATTATGATCTGGGGTATCTCAACTTATGAAAAATTCATGGTAGAGTCCCTGCTTTAATTAGACACAAACATGTTTGTAATGAAGTGGAATGAAACTGAGAAAGCAAAAATTAATTTTTCAGTGTCTTAGTGTGGCAAAACATTAAAAATTGTCATCGATAGAGACAACATATTTGATGTTTTATCTTGGAAAAATATTGATGAACAAAGGTGCCCTGGAAAGAAGCCAAAAGACAGTATTTGTAAGAATATATGTGCTAAATTATTTCAGTTTCAATTACAAAATAAGTGAAGAAAAAATATACTTTATTTATCAGAATTTATTCTGAATTTATCATGTTCTGCTGAGAAGATCATTTGAAGATATGAAAAATTTCAAATTCATTAATTATGACATGCAGGTTTGAAAGATTGAAATTCTATGAAAGATAAAGATAATAAGACCACATTAAGATAATAAATCTTCAGAAAATATCAATATCATGGTATTACAGACAGATATAGCTAATAAACTGACTAAAAATGTCATATGTACCATGAATAATGATTTTGCTTATATGTTTCTTTTTTAATTTCAGGTATTCAATATAAAGAGGCATTTCCATTTTGCTTTAATTTATGTTAATATATTATTATTTTTAGAGAGATTTTTAATTTTGAAAATATTTTTATATAGAACAATAGTATATATTCTACAATATAAAAATAAGTTTCTTGTCAATAAATAAATATTTCAGAAATTTTGTTTTAGTTTTTTAGTGCATTGTTTATTCTCAAATATGTCCAAGTTTGAATGAAAATGTACGTGATCACTGCACATGTATGGGTCAGGATTTCAGTAGTCTGAAAGAGTTTTTCAGTTATCTCCTGCCCTAAGCCTGCTTCCCTTTGATGTCCCTTCCTCATCTGGATCTTCTGAATTTTCTAGAATCATGAAGTGGTCATTAACTGGCATTTCCTTTCAGAAAAGTTTAATTCTCCTACATCCTATCTCTACATTGCAAGCATGATTTATTCACTTATACAATTTTCTGCTTAAAATTTATTAATCTGCTTTTATATCATATCTATCTACAGAAGAGATTTGAGTTGTCTGACAACAAAAGATATGTACACAAGATATTGATATATATTGATAAGGTAGAAAAATAAAATTAAAATCAAGAAAATGGAACACAGAATCAAGAAAGATTTCATAAGATTGGAGTCACGATTCTTCAGAAAGACTACATAATACATTTTATAATTTAATGCTTTCTCCTTGAACGGATTTTTTAATTTTATGAAAAGATGTTCCTCCAAAAATAGTGGATAACTAACACATGATCCGGTCCAAAGTCCAAGGACAGTGCCTTCCCTAGGACTCACCTGGATAACTTTTTGCTGAAACCTTCACAGCCTTAAAATGTCCACAGAATTTCATATAAAAATATAACTCTATTAAAACTATCAAATCTTAACATGCTAGTAGACACATGTTTAAGACTGAAACTCTTCATTAATCTTTGCTCCTTTCTTTCCTGGCGGCATCTCCTAAATCCATTCTTATCTTTTGACTCTTCGTAGGGAGCAGTATTGTGGTTCAATAAAGTGGGTACAAATTCAATACCCCTCCCTTACTCTACTTATTGGTTCAGATGGCTAAGAGATTATTTCCATTCTTCAATAAAGTTGTATGCTGACACAGCTTAGGAGGGGTTTCCAGGGACCCACTTTGTACCAGATTCCCTAAACATAAGTTACTCCTGCAGGAATTCTGGAGTGGCTGTTTTTAATATTGTCACCAAGGTTGAAACTTGAGGTCAAGATCTTAAACTTTTCCAAATCTTAAGCTTTTGTTTATCTATAAAATTTTCCAATTGACAGTTGTGTGACATTTAAGGAGGAAGATGTTAGCCCCTTTTGAGTGTTTCCTTTTTAGTGAAAAACTGATTTCATTTTGTGTCATTTCACAGTCATTTAAAAAGACTCATTTTTAATTAGACCTTCCTGTATCTATATAAAAATATTCATTTTGAACATACATCAACATTTTGGAAACATCTATAATGCACCCTTCCTAAAATGTTATTCTATGTTATAAATATATTAAATCATTCATATTTTTTCTCATAAATATTGTCTTCATTTACTAGTTTATTTACTCTCTCTCGTGTACTCAAACATGTTAAATAATGGAATATTCAAAACATAGAGAAAAGTTTGTTCATTCTCTTTTGAAAATTTTCAACATTAGTATTTGTCAACTATGTTAAACCATCTTTTATTATTAAAAAAAATCAAGAAACTTGAAGCTTTGTAAATAGTTTTGGGGAGCCAAGTTTAGATATATAACTAAGGTAATAAAGAGATCAACAGCTCCTGTACTTTGGTACACATGAGAGTCACTGGGTGGTGGCTGATCAGATTTTTGAGCTCCAAGTCCACAGAGTCAGATTCTGACTCTGAATAAATTATATGAGCACAGAACTGGTATGTTTACCAAACACTGCATATGACTCTAATGCAAGTGATCAGAGAGCCAGTCATTGGAATCACTGACATAGACTGAAATCTTTGCAATTTATGGGATTAAAATAATTACCTCAGCCCTCTTAGGTAGAACAAAACAACAGTGGAAAACTTACTAACAATTTTCATGACCCCTATTCATTTAAATAATGGGTTTTTCTAGAGCACCTCCATTGTGCTAGCTGATGTCCTGCCCGCTAACAGTACAAACACTGTCTCTTCTCTCATGGAACCAATCTAAATAATGCTAAATATTACATTTTACATAATGATCATTGAGAGATGTTAGACAGGACAGATGGGTGTAGTTCCTGCCTTTGAACAGCTTATCCTCCATGAGAATTTGAATAAAATTCAAGGGTTTGTAGAGCAAGTATATTGAAACAGTTTTCCTACACATGAAAGAAAAAGGCAACTCAGACTAATGACTTGAACTTTCCCTTGTCCCATAGATAGTATTTAGTAAATAATAATATGTCCCTTTGCTGATGGACCTTTGTATTGTGTATCTGATTGTGAGAATTCTGCCTCTACTTGGATGACTGACACCTTCTTATCAACTTTTTCAGTGCACCTAGGACCTCCTTGTTCCTGAGACTGTAGGCAACAGGGTTCAGGAGAGGGGTGAGGACAGTTCCAAACAGAAAGAGACCCTGATTCAGCCTTGGAGTCTGGGCAGAGCCAGGTCTCATGTAGATACACATACCTGGACCAAAGTAGAGACCAACCACACAGAGGTGAGAGGAGCAGGTGGCCAGAGCTTTGTTCCTGCCCTCTGGAGAGTTCATTCAGAGGACAGCAAGGAAGATGATAGCATAGGAGGACATGATGAGTGATAAGGGCAGCAGGAGAACAAGGATGCTTGTCACCACCACTGCCTTCTCATAGGCTGAAATGTCCTCACAGACAATCCTAAGGACAGCCATGACTTCACAGAAGAAGTGAGGGATCTCTCTGGGGCTGCAGATCTTGAAATGCAAGGTGAAAGCAGTGTGGCCCAGAGAAGTAATGGCCCCTCCAGCCCAAGACACAGCTGCCATCTGCAAACAAACTCTAGGACTCATGATGACCTGGTAACAGAGGGGGCAACAGATGGCAACACAGCGATCAATGCACATGAGAGTTATGAGGATGCATTCTGCAATGGCCACAGTCAGGGAGAAGAAAATCTGAGTTCTACAAGCCAGGAGTGAGATGCTCTGACATCCAGAGAAGAAATTGGCTGCTATCTTGGGGACAATGCTGGAGGTTAGAGTTAAATCCATTAAGGAGAGCTGACTGAGCAGGAAGTACATGGGAGTGTGGAGCTGGGCATCCAACCAGATGAGGAGGAGCAGGAGCATGTTGCCAGTGCAGGCAGCCATGAAGATGAGGAAGATGGTGGAAACCATGGCTGTGACATGTCTGAACTCAGGGAAGAAGCCAAGGAGGGTGAAAGCTGTGAAACTTGTCTCATTCCCTCTACCCATGGCTTCCTGTGATGACAACAGAAAGGAAACTGATTTGTCAAAATATCATAGATGTGAAGCAGTTTGTTATTAAATTTTATTTAAGAATACCATTATAACAACTTGAAAATATTAAAAATATTCGCCTATGACCCACTTAATTAATTCTTAGTTTTGGATATGTGCATTGACAATCCTTGCCCATTTGCTAATGCACTATAGAAACCACAGTGTTTATATTATAATACATTGCATTTATTTTGCTGTGTGAGGTATTTTCATATATTGCCACATAATTTTAATAGTTATAACATTTTTTTAAACTGTAAGATTTGCCATTGGTTTAACAATTCATAATCTCCAATTACATTTATTCCAGTTTATCAGTGATTTAGAAAATGTCATTTCTGTTTCCATGCAGCTAGTTATTTTCATCTTTTCTGTGATTTGCTTAGTAAAATTTTGAGCAACAATTGATACATATTTCCAGATCAGATATTACAGACTCTACTTGACCATCAAAAACCATTGGCCATTTAATTTACAGAAGGATTTTTCTGTTATTTTATTAATTTTAAAATTCTTCTGTTGTATCTGTTCTGCTGGCTGGGGGTTTCACAACTTAAGGAAAAATTGATCATTATGGCTGGGCATTGTTATTCACCATATTTCAGTTTTTAATTTAATTGGGCCTAAGTTCTACCCAGGAAAAATATTCATTCTTTTCACATGGTCTATAGCAAATTCAGATTAATTATCAATAAGGGATTCTCTTTTTATGTCACCTCTGTTGAAAAATTCATACTATCCTTAAACACTGGTTAACACTGGTTACAGCAGTTATGTGCATATCAATTACAGAAAAAACTTTAGAGATTATTTTTCCCAGGCTTACTGACTTTTTCCTTTCTTAGGCTTTCTTAGCTGTGTATAATTTTCTTCTCCAATACCTGTACAACCCTTTAAATTACTACGCAAAATCTTGTAGTTTATAAAAAGAAGAAACGGGCCCTCTTGCTGATATGAAGTTGATATTTATTTGTTACAAAAACTTGACAAGAAGAATACAAGAAAAGGTAACTGTGAGCAAATCATGCTCATGAAAATATATTCCAAAGTACAGTGAAAGAGAGAAAGATCCAAATTGACTCTAACATTTGTAAAACACACTACAATTACTTCCATTTATTACAAGGCAAGATTGACATTATAATATTTATAAACTTGGCTCACCATATTAAAACAGATTAAAGAGAAAATTAAACACAATTTCCACTGGATAAAAAATGATTTGATAAAATTTATCACTTTTTCATGAGTTTAAAACACTCCTTGTAAACTATTAACAGACTAGACTGCTCCAATATCTTGATAGTCTATGACATTTGCCTATTTGGCATCTCAATGAAAATATAATTTTTAAATTGTCAGATTAGTCTGCCTTTTTCTGAAATGTGTGTGTATACATGAGTGTAGAACACTAACCATAAGATCCAATTTTACTTTTTAATTATGGGAAGATTTGAAAGACCCTGTCTGTTCTCCATCCTCATCCTTCTCCACCACACAATCAGAAACAAAACTAAAATGTTAGGTCACTGCTTACTTTCCTAACTCTTGTGCAATTTGGTTTTAATACATTGCTTCCATACAGCCATGAGATTTTAAATCTATTCATCAAATGTGGTGATCAGTTTTGACCTGTTAAATTGTGATAAGTAAAAATATCTGTCTTTCTTCCTCTGTACAGTCACTAAGTACCCCAGGGTGTTTCCAAATAACTAGACTTCTGTTGGCTGGCACTGCTAGAAAGATATCTATCACTGCAAATCCAACTTTGATTTGAGCAAGCTAAGTTGATTTACTTCAAACCAGGTGATTACATACTAACCAGGATTTATCACGCAACATTGAGTGCATGATTGATTTGATAGTTTACCTGATTTCAGATGTAGCGATAAATTTAAGATTACAATAATTGTAGTGATAAAAATGGCCAATGTGTTTCTTTAAAGTTAGTCTTGGTGCATGCAAGTCAGCGGGTTTTCTGTCCATGCATAGAAGCAATAAAGTGGTTAGAAACTGAGATTTCAGAATGGTTAGAACTTTGAAAACTTATCTACCTTTACAGAGAAAAAAAAAACATTTCTCTGCAATTTAAGCACCATGTATACAACATTGCAATTGTGCTTCCTTTATAGTTCAAGTGCCACTTCCTGACATAAGGGTCTTTGGTATCCCCAGATTTGCTTAATTTCCATTGTAGAAAACTCTCATTCTGAACTCAACTCAAGACAGCATGGTTTGAAAATTAAACTATATTATACTATCCATAATTATATGTACTATCATTTTTCTCACCCCTTAAACGATAAGATTTACTATGGAATACCCTGCAGGCCCCATTCCACTTTTTCTCTCCAGGACCTGGCAGGAAACCGAACAGGTTTACTTCAAATGGGCCAAATACACAAATCTGCTCCTAAATAAAACCCATCCCTTCAATCTCTGGGTTTAGTGACTAGAGATTTTTGCCACACACAAAAAATACATTTTTCTACCCAAATATGTTACTTTATTTTGCCTTACTGTCCCTTATTGCTTCAAAGGACATTCCAGCTTTTTCTCATTGGAATGTATCAAAGGTGGTTCAGCTTATGACTATTTGAGAAATGATACACAGAGTGCATGCAAATTTTGTCTGTTCATGCTGCTAATTATCAGCTTTTCTGCTCCTGGTCAACTATCTGTTTACCACCCATGTTTGAACCACTTAAATACTATTACAATTGAGTATAGATTTGGCCTTATGAAAGGATTTTTCACAAACCAGAAAAATTGGATTACTTTCCTATCAAGGTGCTTACCTTATAATTTCGGCACAGCTTTTATTATTTCTTACAAACAGTAGAATGTTTGAAATTCCTTAGGTCCATTAATGCTGATTATACAGTTAAAAAGAAGTAAATGAGTTTTGTAGAAAATTACAGAAGATAAAACTGGCCTTGATAAAGCCAAACCCTACTCTCTCCTTAGCCTGGTGGGCTGTGAGGGGGACTTGGGTACCTTGATTCTCACACCGTGGAGTTCAAGGCCAAGTGGTGGGTCAGTCCCATTGTGCCACTGCTTCATGACTCAAGCCACACCAGGTCCTCATTAGAGCACTGGAGCTCCCTTGTGCAGTGTCCTAAAGGGATCCTCTCCCCTGGATATAATTAATATTAGCTTTTCAAAACTAGCTACTACTAGCTACACATTCTAAATTATTATTATATGTACTTTTTGTCAGTGCCACTATCATTACCCCAGAGGTCTAACATAAACATTTCATTGATTTTTCTATCATTAGTCTCGCAAATCTTTAAATAACATTAATTTTTTTCCCTTCCAACATGTCTTATTGTTCCCTCAATTTCAATTTCTAGGACCTAACTTCTGGTGCTTGGCTCCCTCCATGTTCTGGCTTGCTTAACATCTCATGGTAACATCTGCTGGGCTCCAAGCATCTCCAAACATCTGTGCCTCTGAGCTCCAAGCTTTGGCATCTGTTTTAGCTCTGCTCTGAAGTTTCTGTTGGCTCTGTTGTTTCTGTCAGCTTGGAGGCTTCTGTCATTTCTGGCTCTATCCAAAATGGTTCCTCTCTTAAAGGATCTCAATAAAGTAATCAAGGCCCACCTGGAAAGGGAGAATCATATCTCCAATTAATCAAAAGGCCACACCCACAATTGGGTGTGCCACATATCCTTGGAGATAATCTAATCAAATGTTTCTAACCTATAGTTTTCTATCAGGATTAAAAGAAATGGCTGCCCTCACGAGATTCAGTAAGGATTAAAACATGGCTTTTGGGCATGTCAGCACACCAAGTCAAGCCAGCACACCAAGAGATGGGACCTCTCAGCCCCAGTGAAGTGTGGCATGTTTACGTCTCCTCTTCCCAGGCCTTTGTCCTCAGTGGGTTGAAACAGTGGCTGCCCTCAGAGCCAGGACCCAATGATCCAAAGTTGCTGATCAAAAGCCATGATCAGTGATCAGCAGCAGTGACCATCCCTGATCTTGGGGAAGAGGATATTTATGACCCTTTCTGTCACTAGGGAGTGACTGAGGGGCTACCCCCCATGGCTGTCTCTCATGAGCATGGAGGTGGGTAAGCCTCTGAGATTTGAGAGGTTCGTTGTTAGTATATCATAACTTAGCCTATTTTCAATGACAGAGGTGGCATAATACCTAATGCTGATAGAGATGACTGGAGGATGTGATCGTATGCATTGGTGGTGGAATTTTAATTTACATAGCATTCTTAATAAGGACATAATATTGTATTTTCTAACTGTGCTAGCCCATCACCAACAGATATACCATGGTGATACAGATGGTCAAGAACTATTTGTGAATTTAGAAAATAAATAAAAGCATCTAGCTAAAATTTTTAAATAAATATATTCTGTGAGTCAGCAATTTAACTCCATTACCTCTTCCCTCAAAGGGCATTTTATGGCAACAATATTTGTAACAGAGAAAAATTGGAAATAAAACGAATGTCCTTTAAAAGAAAAATGATTGATATCCACAGAAACCACAGAAATTTTATAGCCACAAGAAATATCCCTACACCATTTAAAATAAACACCCAGTAGAGCCCCCAGTGGGCAAGATTTCCATGAGTTTTATTGAGTTAGAAAATAAATATAATACAATGTCGTCCATTTTTGCACAGCAAAATAGGCAAAAAAAAAGTGCACAATTAATTGTGCTGAGATAATTTCATAGAGGCAATCAATGGTTATTGGCATAAGAATATCCAGAACTGAAAATCCTCTCTGCAGAAAAATCCACCTACATCGTCAATTTATGCTCCACTAAACTGTAATATCACAATTCTAGCTCAGCAAATGTGCAAAAAAGTGGCACATTATGACTGAGAACCAGAGAAGGTCAGCAAATTTAGACCCCCAGGACTGTATATGTTTATATTCTCAGATATAAATCACAAAATACTTGAATATGTGCAATGCTAAAGCTAGGAAAATGGGTAACCCATACCCTCCATAGCTACCACTTCCATGTATCCCAAGCAAGTACCTGGTAGCGAGCCTGGGACTTCTGTTAGTCACAAGGACAGCAATCAGGAACTGGATAAAGTCAGAGAAGATGCATGACAAGCTGGAATGCATTGGAATCTTTCTGTGTCTGTTGCTGCAGGAAGAACCTATGAGAATAAGGGAATTATCTCAATCAGTCTTCTAAATCTTGTGTAAATTACTCATTTAATCCCCTAAATCTGTATACAAGGCCTCTATGATCCCCATGAAGATGTACCACTCATATTTCCTACATTGGAGAAGGTAATTAAACACAGTCCCATCTCTAATTCCATCATGCATTCTTCAGAGGCCATGCTTTTGTGACAGACATGCAACTACAGAGGCAGGTATATTAAGGTAGGCCTGTTTCATAGGTATACTTCTATGACACTCAGTACTCTTTGACAATTGAATTTGGCTCTGAAACCCCCATTGACATGGCCAAAAAAATTCCAAGTACTTTGCTGCATTCTGGGATACTGTCAACCCTCCCCCCTTTTTCATTAACTGATGATTCCCCTCACCTCTTCCAGATCCCTCCCATTTTCCCCTTATATGAACTTCCCCCAATAAACATTTTGCATATATACTCCCATCTTCATATCTGCTTCTTCGAAAACTTGAAATATAAAACAAATGCTATGTCCGAAAAAGCAAGTTATGAGTGGGGATCTGGTACTAGCTCACTCATCAGCCAGTGGATGAAAAGGACACCAGATGATGGGCAAGTGGGATGCAGATAATCCTTATGATAATGTACTTTCCTAATTGTCAATGTTTTCATTAGTGGTACCTGGGAGAATGTTCCAACAGAAAGGAAACACCATGCACTTGTAATGATTCAGATTCATGAATTATATGGGGAGACCAATGTTTATATAGAACAACAGAATATTCATCTGGTTTCTGCTAAGTTGTATTGATGTGCTGCATAAGGATAATAAGAGACAGGAGGTTGTTGATAAGTTGTTAATGGATAACAGCAAAACAGTAGGTCTCTGATAACTTACAAAAAAGTGTTTATTTCCTCTAATGGAAGAAGAGAATGGCTATATTATGTAAAGCAAGACCCCAGCAAATGATCATTTTCCAGGGGAGGATGCTGAATACACTTCTTTCATGAGGACAGCTAGGGAAGCATTGGTGACAGAGACACCAACACCACGCAGAAGTTCTGTGGTGGCCTCCTCTGCACAAAAGGGCAGATGGTAGGAGATGTGGACTCAGAGCTAATCTCTTTAATATCCAAGAGGATGCCAGATCCTTAAAGAAGCCAGAAGACAGCATTTGGCTTCAGGAGCCAGAGGCTGTAACCACCCTAATAACCATCAAGGGCAAAGAAACAGCCAAGAGGACTTGATCCATACACAGTTGTGGAAATAGTTAATGCGGCTTGACACCTTAGGAGCAAAACAGGCTTGATGCTAATCACTGAACAGCTACAATCACAAAATGGTGAATGGAGGACGTGAAACTAGAATTGTTGCCCCTAAGAAAAGGCATGATCCCTTGCTCTGTTATCAGACATGAAGCAAATTTTAGATCCAGAATTTGCTTGTAGAAGCAGTTGAATTCTTAGGATTAAGGCTCCTGCAGCAGTATAGCAAGCACATACTGTGGTCATCTCCCTAGACCTTCCCCAAATGAACATTTGGCCCTGTCCTGGGGTAACTGCTCTGGTGAAAGAGGGGTATCCAAACATTACAAAGAATAATAAAGTCAGGGCTTGAGATGACATTGATATCCAGATCATCATGTATCCTGTTAGAGTGAGGACTTAGATAAGTGAAGGCTGACTAAAGTTTAACTTAATGCAGGCCATTGTGCCCACAGTGTTCAATTTCCCTGTCCCTTAGCATGTGGATTAACTTCTTAGCCAACTGGATCCTTATGCTGTGCTGTATGGACTCTCATAGTGGAAAAGGCCAAGTGGAAACATCTGGAACCATTCCCCTGGGCCAAGACAAATAAACAAAACCAATATTGCATCTGAGGGTGGGAAGAGATTATTGACACTAAGAATGACCTCCAGATGGAGGATTTGTAGTTCCTGTCATATGTCCATTTATTTTGCCAGTTTAGGTCTTACAGAAATTGGATGTGTCCTTGAGATTGATTGTAGGGCATCTAAGTCTTAACCAGCTAGCAGCTGTTTCCACAGCTTCTGTACCAAGCATGGCCTTCACTGCCAAATCAGCTAAACACAGCCTCTGCTTCATGGTATGTGGCTATTGACTGCGCATATGTATTCCTTTTCATTCTGATTGAAATTATCATCATAAACACTTTGTTTTCATGTGGGAAAGACAATAATATTTACTTGCATTTTTATCTAAGGGCTCTGTTAATTCACTTACCCTTTTTCATTATACAGACTTAAGAAATGTCTATGGCTTGGACACCCCACAGAATGTTACACAAAACCATAGCATGGATTCCATCATGCTGATAGGGAAGGATGAAAAAGAGGTGGCTATTATGCATGAAGTTTATAAGATGCTTCCACTTTAAAGAGTACGAGACAAACCTAATAGAGGCTCAGGGATGTGTCATTTCAGTAATGGTTTTATGATTCTAATTGTCAGGGAACGTTGGAATATCCCCTCTAAAGAAGATAAGTTGCTTTAACATGTATCTTCTGCCACAAAAAGGGAAGCACAGGGCCTGAGAGGCATTTGTGGGTCATAAAGGCATCAAGTGCAGGGTTAAGATTAGGTTGCCTCTTCAGGTGGTGCTCAGGGAAGAAAGGCCTGTACAGCAGACTCTGGTGAACCATCCCTGCCTCTTGGGTCATGTGATCCAACAGACCCTGTTATGTTGGAGGTGTTGGTAGCAAAGAAAGACCTGGTATGGCAAGCCCCAGAGGAAACATCACAATACAGGATCCTACATTTCTGGAACAAGGCTGTGCCACCAGGCATGTTACTGGGGACCCAAGAAGAGGGAATGCTTGACTTTGGAGCACTAAATTACTTTGCATCTGGAGCTTCCCATTATCATCTGGCTCTTTTCAGACGTGTAAACTGAAGTAGTCCACATAAGATGTAAATGGTGTATCTGGGATTAAGCAGGAGCAGAACCTGAGAGTATAAGCAAACTAAACCAGCAGGTGACCCAAGTGAGGGACAAAGAATGAAGTTGATTTTCTTTGGTACATCCTATGAGTCCCACAGTTTTAATAACTGAATATTATATCTGTAGTGGGGAGAACTTTTTAAAAATGTATATGTAGCCGCAAGAGTCATAATAATTTATTAAAATGAAAATATTTGTGTATATAAAACTGAACAGGGAATTTTTACTACCTGTGAAAGAGCAAATCAGCTGTGGAGTGTTCCTAAGATTTCATCCATAGGTGGGGAGAATGACATGGCAGAAGGAAGAAGGAATAACAGGACAATCACATGGTTCTCTGATTGTACCCAGTGAGGTCTTCTTTGTGAAGTGAAAGAGCTCTCATCATTTCCTTTTAAGTTAGGTTACGGTACTTGGTATGTTTGTTTTGAGAATTTTAGTACCTCATTATAGAAACCCAATACACGATAAAATAATAGTTGTACTGAAGGTCAGTTCTCTTACAGCATCTGATAGATATTCAAAAAATATATAACAAACAGTTTGATATTCCTCTCTCTTTAACATTTATATTTACGAAATTGAAAAATAACCTGATTAATTTTTTATCTAATTTAATAATGCCCCAATTGTATTTACAAGAAAAGTAAAGAAACTTCCCTTGGAGGTCTGTAAAATCATATTTCGAAAGTTAAATTTACATAGAATGACAAATCATCTTGGTTTCCTGAAACCATGTGTCATGGTCAAGTTCATGTGTCAACTGGCCAAATGGTGTTACCTGTTTGTCTGGTTGGGCAAGTTCTGGCCTGTCTGTTGCCATGAAGACATTTCATAGAATTATATCATGGTCACATCAGCTGTATCCACAGCTGATTCCATTTGTAATCAGCTAAGGTGAGTGTCTTCTACAATGAGTGATGCTTAATCTAATCACTGGAAGCCTTTTAAGGAGGATTCAGAAGAGAAAGGCTCTCTTCCTGCTTCTGCCGGTGAGATTCTCCTGTGGAGTTTGTCCACACTCTCCATCGGATCATCAGCTTTACAGCTCACCCTACAGATTTTGGACTCTACGTTCTCATGGTTACATGAGACACTTTTATAAATTTTATATTTATGAATATTGCTTGTTGATTCTGTTTCTCTAGAGAACCCTAGCTAATACACCATGCAACATGCCTGGTCTCCAACTTTTTTCTTATGGGCACCAGCATGACACTGTTCACTGCTGGGAGCTATTCCTCAGGTACCAAGAGACAACACATCTCCCCACAAGCTTCCTGAGAGCTGCTACCACCTTCTTGTTCTTTACTGAAGGTGAGGGGTTTCAATACAGGTGTGAGGATGCTGATGAAAACAGAGAGAGCCTGGTCTGGACTATGAGATGAAGTGAAGGTTGGGTATATAAATATGTTTGGTCCAAAAAAAAAAGACTCACCACAGTTAAATGAGAAGAGCATGTAGCCAGAGCTTTTTTCCTGCCCTTAACAGAGTTCATATGGAGGAACGTGAGGAAGATGCAAGTATAGGAAGCTGTAATGAGACTAAAAGGCACAACAAGCAATACAATGCTTGTCACCACCACCACTAGCTCATGCACTGAAGTGTCTTCACAGAGAGCTTAATGAGAACCGGGACCTCCCAGAAGAAGTGTGGATCTCCCTTGATCCACAGATGGGGAATGCATAGGGTATACTGTATGTATAAATGAACTTATGGAACCTCCAATCCAGCACCCAGCAACCACGTACAGACAGAACCTGGGGCTCATGATGGTGGGATAACGCAGTGGGTTGCAGACAGCCACATAGCGGTCATAAGCCATGAGGGTCAAGATGAGGCAATCTGACATTCCCAACATCAGGAAGAAGAAACCATAATATGGTCCTTTTCCCTGTGAAAAAATTAGAGGCAGTCTTTGGGATAATGATGGCAGTTAATTTCCTGTCAGTTAGAGTAGTTGACTGAGGAGAATGTATATGAGTGTGGAGCTGGGAGTCTTCCCAAATCAATTAAATCAGAATTATGCTTCCCAGGAAGGCAAGGATGTAGACAAAACTGATCATGGAGTTGAGGATGCTGGAGTGCTGAAACTCTGAAAAGAGCCCCTCAAGGATGAAATCGGTTATTGGGGACACATTCCCAATGACCATGTCCCTAAAACAAAAAAACACAGTGGTGCAGGAGAGAAATCAAAATGATTAGAATTATATTTGTCATTCTGTACATATTATATATCCTTTTTTTTAAATTTTTTGTTATTAGAGAAGGTGTAGGTTTGGAACTATCATACATAAAGTACGGGATTCCCATATAACACAATATTATTAACAACTTCCACCATTGTGGTACATTCATTAAAATCAATTAAATCATATTTTTAAGTTGCATTATTTACTATGGTCCATGCTTTAAATTATGGTTCACTGTCTGTGTTCTGCTATTCCATGGATTTTTTGAAATTGTATTCTGTACCATATGTACATCCTAAAATTTCCCTTTTTAGTGACATTAAGGTATTATTTTAGTGCTGTTAATTACTTTCAACAATATTGTTGTAAATAAAAATTTGATGTTTATTTCCAATTCTGAATTTCCTGATATCATTCCCCATCATCCTACCATAGACCATTTATCATATGGTGGTGAACAATTGCCTAAAACTCTATTAAAAAGGGAATATTGAGAAGAATGATCAATTCCAGTGTTTTGTAGGTTTCATTGGGTTCCCTTTTCCTTCCTTCTTCCCTTCTTTTGCTGTTTCTTACTTTTATTTCAGAATCTTGTGAAAAGTATGGGCCCACTTTACAGAAATATGCATGTAATATTTAATATATCCATTTCTGACAGCCATGGACCTGGGCTATTAACTCTTGCATACTTGGGCAAAAAAGGAAGGAAAAATTAAGTCATTAAACGTAATTTTAAAAACTGCAATAAATAATTTAGCAAACTTTTCATGAAATAGTCTATGGATTTATTTTTTTGTTTAGGGATAATTCCCATGATGCCATAAATACAGTATTAGAAAATGCCAGACATATAATTTCTCTGCTTTGAAATCATCAATATTGTCTATTATAGACCAAATGAAACACATATTTTAGCCTAGAATTCTAGCTTCTCCATGGTTTGGATCCAGCCTGCCTTCAGAAATTTTTATTCTATAGTCCAAAGTGGTTTGCATGTTGGAATTCATTTATGCCTCACAACTACCACATGAGGTTGTTTTATTAACCTACCTATTTTTTTTTAAGTTTGCATATGGGCAGGAGGCACCAGGGATCGAACTCCAGACCTCCAGCACAGCAGGTTGGAGCTCTGCCTGCTGAGCCACGGTAGCCACCCCCTACCTATTTTAACATGAGTAATGAGATATACAGATATTGAGTGATGGGACTGGGATTTGAACATAGGTATTTAAGTGCCTTAAAATCCACACTAAGCTATCTGTCAGCTATCCTGATAAATAACTGCAAGTGTGATGTAATGGAGAGACTGTAGGGGAATAGGCTGGGAAAGCTTTCCTCCTTCAGTGTTCAAGAAGACATTGTTAGAGGAGGTTTTATTTTGACTATACTTAAAGAGTGAATGGGATTCCAATAAGGAAGATGAATGGGATAATCCTGCCAGAAATAAAGGCAATTGTGCATATGTGTGAATGTGCAAGTCGTGTGAAGGAGACAAAAAGATATCCACTTGACTACAGCTTGAGTTATATGTTCAGAAAATAATAGAACAAAAGTTTACTAAATGCACCAATAAATGCACAATGGCAGTTGCAGAGGGAAAAGAAAGAGAAAGGAACGGTCAAAAAAACAATGACAGAGAAGTTCCTAAATGTAGCCAAAGATGTGTATGTGCACATCCAAGAAGCTCAGAGAACACCAAACAGGAAAAACATGAAGAAAATACTCCCCATAATATACAGATTATATCATTGAATGCACAAGACAAGGAAAAAATTCTGAAAGCAACAAGAGAAGCAATGTTATGTTTAAGGAAGTCCCAAGTAGATTGAGTGAGTGCTGATTTTTCATTAGAAACCATGGAGTCAAGAAGAAAATCAGTTGAAATCCTTAAGGTGCTAAAAGAAAACAGTTGCCAGCCAAAAATTTTATAGTTGTTAAGACTCTGTTTAAAATATGAAGGAGTGGTTTAGATATTCTCAGGTGAACAAAAGCTGAGGGAGTATATCACACTAGACCCACCCTACAAGCCATGCTGAAGGGAGTTCTTCAGACAGAAAGAAAGGACACTAGACAGTGGTTTGTTCATATGCCATACAATCCATACAATGTATGAAATCAGAGGCTCATAGTGGCATTGCATGGATGAAGATTGGGCATGGGTTCAGTAACATGGGTTTCCACTTACTAAGGCTGATCTGGTATAGTCACTGCTGAGTGCCCAATCTGCCAGCAGCAGTGACCCACACCCAGTTCCCAATATGGCACCATTCCCTGAGGTAATTAACCTGCTACTTGGTGGCAGGTTGACTACACGGTCCCACCTCCATCACGGAAGGGACAGCAATTTTTTTCTCACTGGAATAAACACATACTCCAGATATGGGTTTGCATTCCCTGCATGTAATTCTTCAGCCAACACTACCATCTGTGGACTTACAGAAACCATCATGGTATTCCACACAGCACTGCTTCTGCTCAAGAAGTCCACATTATAGCGAATGAAGTGTGGGAATAGGCACATGTTCATAGAATTCTCTGGTTTTACCAAGTTCCCCATCACCCTGAAACAGCTGTGTTGATAGAACAGTGGAATGGCTTTTTGAAGACCCAAATACAACGCCAACTAGGTGACAATACCTTGCAAGGCTGTGGCAATGTTCTCCAAGAACATTGTGCACTCTGAAACAGCATCCAATCTATGGTGCTGTTTCTTCTGTAGGCAGGATTCATGGGTCCAGGAGTCAAGGGGTGGAAATAGGAGCCACACAACTCACTGTTGCCCCTAGTGATCTGCTATAACATTTTTTGCTTCCTGCCTCTGCAACCTTAACCTCTGCTGGTCAACGGGTCTTTGTTTCAAAAGGAGGAGTGCTTCTACCAGGAGGCACTAAAATAATTCCATTGAACTGGGAGTTAAGACTGCCTCTTTGGGTTTCTCATGCCTCTGAATCAACAGGCAATAATGGGAATACAGTACTGCCTGTGGTGATTGATGGATGCTAACTGTCAAGGGGAAATACAACTGCAACTACACGTTGGAGGTACAAAGGAGTTTTCTGGAATAGAGGAGATCTCCAGGGCATCTCTTAGTACTGCCATAACCTGTATTTAAATCAAAAAAGGCAACAACGCAATCCAGGAAGGAATACTGATGTCCCAGAAACTTCATGAATAGAGAGTTTGATTCAACCCACGAAGTAAAGAACCCTGGCCAGGTGAGTGTTTGCTGGCTTTAAAGAGAACATGGAATGACTAGTAGGGGAAGATGGTGATAAATATGAACTATAACCACATGACCACTTACAGAAATGAGACCTGTAATAATAAGAGTATTTATTCATTGCGTTTAGTAAGTTTGGATTTGAAAATAAAGCAAATATCTTTATTTTCTTCTCTGCATTATTCCTTTATCATATGACATAAGTTGAGTAGTTCATGTTGTTGTATTTAAGTTATAGGATATCAAGTTCAAGAATGAATATTACTCAAGGATATGCAACTTATTCTGGAAAGATTTTGTGAGTTTCCTGTGTATACAGGATAGTCAAATATTGATAGGCAAAAAATGCACTTGCTATTGTTTTCTTATTTAGAGATTAAGTTGGTTTGATGTGATGTTTATTGTTGCCAAGTAGACAAGTGGTGGGCAGTACTGTTTAGGTTCATGTGTCAACTTGGCCAGTTAATGGTGCCCAGGGTCAAGCAAGAACTGTTGTTTACTGTGAGGATATTTTGTGGACTTAAATCATCAGGATATTGATAGACTGGGACTGATTACACCCACAATCAACTAAGAAGAGGTTCTCCAGCAATGAGAGATATTTCATCGAATAATTGAAGGCTTTAAAAGGTGAAGTGATCAGAATTTCTCAGCAGTCAGAAGAGAGAATTTTAATCTCTACTTGACAGCTATCCTCTACTGGGGAAGTTTTCAAAAGCCTTCCATTCAATTTGCCAGTTTACAGCCTGTTCTGCAGAACTCATGCGTCCCTACAGTTGTCTGAAATACCTTTATAAAACATCATGTTTACAGATGTTCCCTGTTGGTTATGTTTCCTTAGAGAACCATTACTAATACAAAGCTATGTAAATATCTGCATTTTATATATGGATTGTAAATGTCACAGCAATAAATGTCTCATTGCATTGTATCTTATGCGATAATATTTTATTAAATATGTGAACTTCTTTGCACTGTTATTCAGCAATTCAATGTAATGTAACATTTCTGGTTCTGACTGTTGAGTACCTGTACTCTAACTGTCCAATATGTAGCATCTAAATGGCTAAGGTTTTCTTTCCTTAAAAAAAGTCTGATTGATCATGACTGAATCTTTGCATACCATACACACATGAAAATCAGTTTGCAAAATAATTAGCATACAAAATCAATTATTTTGAAAATAAAAATATTCAATTCCCTCAGAAACAATATGGAATTTTCACATTTATGCATTTCAAAATGTAGGTAAACATTTTTTCAAGAAATATTGGCAACCATATTTTAGAATAATGTTGATCAAATAAACAGCATCTTTCTAAGGAAACTATTTATAAGTAGCTGATAAATTGACATAAATGCCTTCTTCATAGCAAAAGCTAGTGTTATCAGCATGTTTTCAGCAAGTTGTACCCAATGAATCTATGGTATAGGGAGAAGAGTAGGAACAGTCCACTCCAGCAGGAAGGATAATTTTATTGCCAAAATGGTGTGGAATTGCTAATGTAAGGGGATAATATAAGTAAAGTTTACTCTAGGTTGAATTTACCATTTTTAATACCTCTATAAACATTACTTCCTTTACTGCATGTACTGAGGGTTGACTTTGCTTATCCAACTTGTTGTATGCCACTGCAAGCATGGTGGAGTAACATTTCCAGTAATCTTGATTGAAGTCTCTAATTCTGGTCCTTGTCAGCTATCAATGAGTAAGAAACTTACATGATAAAAGTAGGACATCATAATTCTGTGTGAAATACAATAGACCCGTTCTAAGTGCATGCCACAGACCATCTGAATGGTTGATAGAAGTCAACTTCTAAGCTAAAGAAATTATTTCAGCATTTCTTAGAACAGCAAGTGTTATATTAGAAGTTCCATATATGCAGTAATAGAACAGTTTCAAACAATGACAAGCATTTTTAGAAAGACCTGCATTTTACCAATTTGTGATCATTTATTTTAAATTCATGTTAGAGTTGAAAATTGTCATTAATATTCATGCCCTGGAGTGATAGAAGATTTACACTGCAAAAAAACAAAACCTTTTATATCCAAGGTCTAGTATAAGTGGAAGCTGTCGAATGTATATGAGGTACTTATTGATTTATTTAAAGGATATTTATCTACTGCATACTATGTATCAAACTCTTATAGACATTGGGGATATAGCAGTAAATATAACAGACAAAAATGTCTGCTTCTATAGGGCATACCTTGTATGGGAATAAAGGTAATTTATATGATAATTAGATAGATGTTAGATGAATAAATGATAGGTAAAAATTAAGTGGTTGATTAAGCAACTCTTAGATGTTAGTACTTACTAAGATGAAAAAAATCAGGGAAAGGAGAAACAAAGCATTGAAAAAAGGTTAAAATATTAAATATGGTGACCTGGGCTTTTGAGTATAGTCCCAGAGGAAGTAAGGATAAGAGTATCCTAGGCTAAAGAACAGCACATGAAAAAGCCTATTGGTGGGAGCATGTATGAGGAGCAAGTGGATTGATACATTCTTAATATATGCACACTGGGCAAACTGGAGCTAGAGAGGAGAAGAAATGCAGTCAGAGGGATAGCACAGGAGCCAATTTGTAGTTAGGTTGTTAAAAAAAAGTTATAAAAAAATGTCTATAATAACTGTGAGGTCACGATTAAATAGGAGAAAACAAAAAATGTGAAAAAATAGATAAGTTGTTATTCAAAGATTGTTAAAATAATAAATTATTTTCATTTTATTTTATGTCCCATAAAATCATAAGAAACATGACCTGGAAAAAACATCTTTTCTGGACTAAAGTAATATCTTCATGTTCCTTCTTTGTTTTACTGTGAAACCTACCTCATACCCAGTCAGTAGTTAAAATGAGAAGTCACTGCTGGCTATCCTGTGATGACGGAAAAGAGTGATGGGAATAGTCATCCATTCTTTCAGATGGATTAGGAAAAAGGGTAGTTACACTTCCATCTATTCACTCCCCAAATGTTTTATAAATAACACTATTGAACTCTTGCAATTTGTTTCAAACACAATAAAGTGATCAGAGACTCAATGACGCATCACTAAAACAATTTATGTGCCTAAATTCCCATGTACCTGAAGAAAGATGAGATCCAGGACTTCTGATTTCCAGACTAAATCCAGCATTAGCTATATAAAGTTATAGGAGTAGAGTTTGCTAAACTACTGTGATATCATGTTTCTTCCCAGAACCTTTCTCAGTGTACCCACAACCTCCTTGTTCTTCTGGCTGTAGATGAGTGGATTCAGCATGGGTGTGAGATGTAGAACACGGAAAGACCTTGGTCCATCTCTGGAGTATGGAAGGAGCCTGGTGTCATGTAGACCACTATGCATGGCCCCAGATAAAGGATCACCACAGTCAAGTGGGAAGGACATGTAGCCAGGGCTTTGTTCCTTCCCTCTGGAGAATTCATTCTGAGAACAGTGAGGCAGATGTTTGTGTAGGAAGCCATTATGAGGCTAACGGGGATGAGCCTAAACACAATACTCCTCACGGACACACACAACACATAATCTGATGTATCTTCACAAGAAAGTTTCAGGCTGGCAGACATATCACAGAAGAAGTGATATATATATATATATATATATATATATATATATATATATATCCCTCAGGCTACAGGCAGGGAAATGAATCATTGTAGATGGTTTGGATGAATGAATTCAGACCACCCCCAACCCATGACACAAATGCCATTAGCCAAGAAACCTCAGGGCTCATAGTGATTGTGTAGTGCAGAGGGTTACAAACTGCCACAAATCTGTAATAAGCCATAAGGGTTAAAAGTAGACACTCAGCACCTCTAAGAGTCAGGCAGAAGAACATCTGGGCTCCACAGCCAATGCTAGAGATAGTGTGCTTCCCTAAGGAATGATTTATGATCATTTTTGGAACTGAGCTGGAGATATATACCAAGTCAATGAGAGAGAGAGATGACAGAGCAAGAAGTACATGAGAGTGTGGAGGTGGACCTTCACCCAGACCAGAAGAATGAGGATGGAGTTCCCTGTGAGGGCGATGAGGTACACCAGGAGGATGGAGTATACCAGGAGGCTGGAATGCTGCAGCCTAGGGAAGAGACCCAGGAGGATGAAATCTGTGGAGAATGTGCCATTACTTCTCTCCATACCTTTGCCTTTCCTGTAGCATCTTATGGGTGTTGAGAGGAAAAAATAGACAATGTGTTAAATCTTATGCCCATTCATGAGCCTTATTTAATATTGACTTGCTTTTGACCTATCCATCTTCTTTCCACATCTTAGCCTAACCAGATGACCTAGAAAGCATCTTAAGAATTTCAACTCTTAAATTTATTGCTTGACATATACTCTAGGTTGATCGTTTTGCTCCACTATTTAAAAGTTGCTTTATGTCTGTGCAATCACAGAATCTATCCAAGAAAACAGAGCTGTTTTTTTTGGAATTTCCTGGGACTACAACTCTATCTTTCCTTGTCTCCTTTTTGTTTCTGATTTTTTCAAAGAAACATTTCCCAAAATATCTCATGTAGGATTTTTTGTTCTGTTTAAATTATCTCCTTTGTCAATATTTTATAGCCCATGCCAGTGAAGTACATAGTCCCTCTGTGGAATCCCAAGGAGGTGGCTACCTGCCTGCTTCTGGAGGGAAGCTCATTTAGAAAACTTGCCTGAACTTCATTTAGAACTGAGTTCTTGCCCAGGAAATATAAGCTGTTGCAAGCTTCTAATTCCTCCAACTTAATCTCTGCTGGAGAAGTGATTGTAGGCAAGAGGGGACAGACTCTTCCATTCACTATTTCCTATCACAGAATGAGACCCTGGTGCCTGGGACCAGAAAATAAGAAGGGGCATCAGACACTGCCAGGGTTGTAGAATTCATTCAATCAAATTTCTTACCAAGTAAGACAATATGCAATAATAGTCCAGAAGGCCTCAAAAAAGCAAAAGTCAAGGATTCAGTTACCAAGCATCAAGAGGCGCTTACTAAATGTCCCTCAAATGCTAACTCATGAAATAGGTAACATTATTCTCATTCTTATGTTGCTGATGGGAAACTGAGACACAGCAAGTTTAAATACTTCACGTACAGTTAGCAGCGAGCAGTCAGGAATCCATCTGCACCCATCAGCTCCAGAGCCAGGCTCTTAAACCCTGGGTTCAGCTTTCTGTCAAGGGCCATGGCTGCACCAAGAGAACTTCCTAACTAGGTCCCTGGGGCACAGAGATGCTTGCCCTATGCCAAGTTGTTTTCACAAATATCCAGAATGAGTAGGGAGATCTGTGGGCTGAAGACAAGATGGTGGGGGAGTGAGGTGTTGGGAAGGTGGAGTGTGTTGTAGGCTGGTTGGAAATAGCAGCACTATCCACAGTGACTTCCAGGGTACTCATGGTGGTGAAATGATGCTGCAAATGGACACAGAACTGAAATGGAACAAGAATAAAATTGGATTCACTGCAGAAAGTACTGATGGCTGAAAGAAGCGGGACCAGTGTGCCTCTCATTAGTTACTTAATAATACGTACAACACAAACAGTGATCCTAATGGAAAAAAATGGGCTATAGTTAATTGTGTAATTGTATAAATGCTCCTTTAAGAATTGTTAACAAATGTACCACACTAATTCAAGGTGTTAATAACAAGGTGTGTTTACATGGGGACTCAGTATTTTATGCATAAGTTTGCTTTAAATCTACATCTTCTCTTTAAAAATTGCAGATGTATAGGTATTAAACCAGACTAGTCCAAAAAAGAATTTTCAGTGGACTAAAATTATTTGTCTAAAAATATAAAGCATTTTACAGCTATCAAAACCTTTGTTTGTAATATTTCATTGTTCTCACTACTTTGAATTTCAAATTCTGTGCATCTGTCCCCACCACTAGCTTCTGTATTTTTTTATTGCTGTCCCCTTAGCTCTTCCTTTTGATAATGTCAATGTATAGTACAGCTTATAAAACACGGAAGGTACTAAGAAATGACTGAAGACTTAATCAAACAAATTATACATACCAATTATTACTATCTCTACTTTTCACACAGGGAAGGTGGCACTGCAAGATTCAGAGATTTTTCCCAAGTTTTCACAAGTTTATGGCATAATGGAGTCCCTGGTCTGCACTATGTCCATGATGCCATGCTGCATATCTGTTTCCAGGATAGTGACAGTCATGGAAATACCTGGTGGTGGCCCAATTGCTCGTGCTGCCAGTGTGTCCTAACATGACATGTTTTCTGCTCTTCTGTAAATGCAGCATGGGAAGGAAGCTCAGCCTTAGGGATTTAATGTTGCTTTGGAGCTTAAATTCTGAAAATGGTTTTTGAAGACATGCATTCAAGAAAGGGTAAGAGTTCTTAAATGAAGGGCAGAAAATAAAATTCAAATCAATATTGTATAGTCAGACAGTCACATTTCTGCCTAAATCCTCAACCCCAGCCTATGTTCAATGATTTGAATTTCATGGGTCATAATATGCTTTTGATGACTAGAAAATTTCCAGAAAAAAACATAAAGCATAAATGATTATTCAAACAAGCTGATGGCTCTTAATGTCATTTAAGTCCAATCAATTTTTGCCCTGCAAAAATGCTGAAGCTTTCAAAGTTCTCTTCAGTCCCTGGTGGCTGTTGTTACAAGGAGACAACTCTTTCCAAGGAATGGAAATGCATGTATCTCATGTGATATTGACAAAAATCAACGCATCTTCACTTCCAAAGGTTCACAAGCTTAGCCTTGAGGCTGGATTTTGTCTCTAAAATAAACTGAAGTTTAAATAAAGCTGGTGGGAAAGAGTGAGGTAAGTGAGACATTTCATAAAAGGAGGTTCAACCCCCTCTATGCTGGTGATTTAGTGAGTGGCTTGAGAGCTCATTTCAAATACCTTGTGGAAGTTCCATCATTTTACTTTAATTAGAGTGTCTTCTAACTGTCTAAACTTCCAGAACATTCTCAAAAGTCTCTAGAAAAGAAAAACAGTCACTTCTTCCCACAGGACTAGAGAAGACCTTAATTCTGCCTCTCTTAGGACTCCAAGCCTATTGCCATATTCAAGATTCTCTGGGGTTTTCTTCTTACTAATATATAGAAGACCTATGAATTCCCTTAATACACTGTGAAATTAGCTGTGTGAGAAATTAATACTTTTTTCCAAATATTATCACCAGTGATTACAATGAAAAGGTACAACTCAACTATGTACTAATAAGAAGGAATCCTTTTTAATAAGTGAACCAAGGAGAAAACAGTACAGTAGGCTGGTGATTCTTAAATCTAATTGTCCAGGAGCTATATGCCACTTTTACCCCAAAACCTAATGAAATGTTGCATTTAGGTAGACACTTAGACTTCAGTCTCAATATATTCAAAGCTGATGGCCTTTCCCTCTAAACTCACACTTTGTTTTTAATGTTTGTATAAATTCATCGCAACTGATACCATCATCAGCACAACTACTTAAACCACAAGAGTGGAAGTCATCATTGCCAAATTATCTTCATTTTAATTTATTTTAACAGTATCACTGATGCGTAAGTGATATACAGCAAAATGCACATATTTGAAGTGCACAGTTTTATAAGCTTTGCCTTGAGTGTATCTCATGAAAGCATCACCATGATCAATATAGTGAACACATACAGCACCTCCAAACCTTTCCATTCCCCTGTACTAGCACTCTATCCTGCCACCCCATGAACCCCTCCTTAAGCACTCATGGATCCACCTTGTTAAATTAAAGACTAGTTTCCATTTTCTAGAATTTTAAATGGATTTATAGAGCATCTACTCTTTTTTTATCACTTCTTTAAATCAGCATTATTATTTTGCGATTCATTCATGTTGCATGTATCAAATTTCATTCCTATTTATTGCTGAGAAATATTGCATTTTGAATATGCAATAATTTGTTTTTCCATTCACCTGTTGCTGGGCATTATCTTGGTCCCATTTTTGGCCATTACAAATAAAGCTGTTCAGAAAATACACATGAAAGTCTTTAAATGTTCTTAATGTCCACTTCTCTTGGATAAATATCTAAAAGCGTAATAGCTTTCATATGGTAGTCATATTCTTAGCATTGTAAGAAATGACCACCTGTTTTTTAAAGTATTTGTGCTGTTTTATTTTCCCATCAGCAGTTTATGAAAGTTCCAGTTCCTCCACATTCTTGCCTAGGTTGGTATGGTCAGTCTTTTTAATTTTATCCATTCCAATATATGTGTACTTTTTTCTTCTTATGGTTTTAATTTGCATTTCCCTAATGACTAATGATATTGTACATATTTTCATATGCTTATTTCCATCCATATATCTTAGCTGGTAAGTGTATGTTTAAAATTTAGCCTTTTCTGTTGTTCATTTCCTTGTTTTGTGAGTTCTTTATATATTCTTCATATATTTTACAGTGTGGATATCTTTATCAGATATGTTTTGGAAATATTTTCTTTTGATCTGTGTGTTGCTTTTCATTCTATTAACAGTGTTATTTGAATAAGAGTAATTTTTTTAATTTGGTAAAGTCCAGTTTATCAGCTTGTACTTTTATGAATCATGCTATTGACATTATAACTATCTCCAAAGCTTTAAGGGGAGGGAGTAATTGGGCTGGAGCATGTGTGTGCCTTCTGGAATGCTGGATGTGCTGGTTTGAAATTATTATGTACACCAGAAAAGTCATGTTCTTCTTACCCATTCTTGTAGGTACAGACATTGTTAAGTGGGACCTTTTGATTAGGATGTTTCCATAGAGATGTGACCCACTCAATTGAAGGTGGATCTTAATCCTTTATTGGATTAAAGATCTTTATTGTAAAGAGCTCATGGAAAGAAGCTCTTGTGCTGACTGTGCTACTTACATGAATAAAAGGAGGTAGGATGTGCCCAGGCTGTAGTGATCCTGTGCAGCGAATTGAACAGTGTACACAATGTTCTCTCTTCAAAGCATTGTTCAGGGGTACAAGAGAATGTTTGTCTCAAGGCTTACAGGCTCGTATCAACCTCCACCACATGAAAGGTGGAAAATCTGTTACCTGTGATTCACTTGAAAAAATTTATCCTCCTATTGCCCCACCCTCAGCTGAAATCCTTGATCACTTTATTATGCCTCTAGAAAAGCACCACATACCAAAGCAGCACATCATGATGCCACTTTCTCCTTTGCAACATGTACCACACGAGCACTATAATCAGCCACATGAGGATATTTGTGCTCCTCCAGCAGAATTGTCCACAGCTCCACCTCCACCTCATTTTGTCAGTCAGGAAAACTTTCATGTTCAACAAGAAAGCACCGCAATTTAATAGCTGTTCCTATTCAGGAAGATTCAGACTCAGGTGTTAGAGAACCACGACCTCCTACCCCAGCACCTGCTCACCAGTACCCTGAATATCAGGGTCAACCAGTGGTACTGCACCCTCATCACATTATGCCTCCCAGCAACATTATGTACCACCCCCACCTCCTGCACCACCAGTAAGCCAGCCAATGCTACTTTCTCCCCAGGCTACTCCTCACTTGGTTTATAGCCAAGCTCCACCTCCACCAATGGCCTCTGCTCCACCACCAAAAGCCCCTCCCCCTGGACATATTATTGCTCAGATGCCACCTTATATGACTCACCCTCCACCAGGACCTCCCCTACCTCAGCGTGGTGGTCCAGCTGTAAGTGCACCCCTTCTCACCATTATTATCCTAACTCTTTACCTAGTTCACTGAAGATCCAGTAACTCTGAGCCCCCATTTATACAACCAGCGGGAATGACTCCTGGTATATGGCCTGCACTAAGAGGCCATATAGTGCAGGGCCTCCCTGAATGCAGGGCCTGCCTTCTCAAGCCCCACTTCCTGGACTACATCACCCAAATTAGACAAGATATAGATTGTATTACCAATGGTAATAGTACTTTGAATTGAAAATATGATGAGAAAAGAAAACTTACATAGTCAATCATTTAACTAAACCGTGACTATTTTCAGAAGGAAAAGCACCTCTTCCAGAGGTGACTCTAAAACACACAGGATCTTGTCCCTTAAAATAGTTTAAACCTTGACCTTAGGACTGATTTCAAATACTATGCTGGAGTGCAGAGCGGTGGCTTAGTTGAGCAGAGCTTTATTGTAACAATTAGCTAGTGTGGTAAATGGACACAGAGGTACACATTTCTAATATTTCCTAAAAGTTTTTCCATTGTTCCACTTTGAAAAGTATTGCTTTGGGGCAGTGCACCAGTAGCTCAGTGGCAGAATTCTCACCTACTGTGCTGGAGACCCGGGCTCAATTGCCAGAACCTGCTTACGTAAAAAAAAAAAAAAAAGTATTGCTTTGTAAACCCAATGTTTAATTTTCTTTATAAACCTAATGTTTAATTTTTCTTTGATACATTTTGTTAACCTGTATAGAAAAATTAAATTTCAATACAGTTGTCAAAATGCTACTTTTATATGAATTTACGTGCAGCTACATACTGTTTTCTTTAAACCACGTTTCACCAACTGTGCTAATTTGAAATGATGTAT